>CAAKHG010018895.1:2217-14529 GCA_901007715.1 Dactylopterus volitans
CGCCATCACAACTTGAAGCTAAATCTCGTTTGCCCTTCAGCTACGACAAGAAATGAGTGTTTGTCAGCAATGGAAGCGCCACATAATACTGAAATGGTGTGTGTGTGTGTGTGTGTGTGTGTGTGTGTGTGTGTGTGTGTGTGTGTGTGTGTGTGTGTATGTATATATATATATATATATATGTGTGTATGTATATATATATATATATATATATATATATATATATATATATATATATATATATATATATATATATATATATATATATATATATATGAATCAAAAAATGTCAACTCTGCTGTGCTGAGCGGAAGTTTCATGAAAATCTCTGTGCTCTCCGGAGACTGAACCAAACTTTGCTTGAGCTTGAGTGTGAAATAGTGTTTTGACATGAATGTCCTCTCAAAGATTTTAACATCTTTATGAGTCCCCTGACGTTTAGCGCAATCATTCAAAAATTCAAAAAGCAAATTTTTTAAAATTTAGGTTGTTTTTTTTTTTTTACTTAAAGCTCCTCATCAGTCCTTTGCGCAAAGTTCTAGCAATCAGATATTATTGTCACTGTGTGCTGTTTCACATCACAGTCCCACAAAGTAGACACTTAGTCTTGTTTTTGTTTTTTTTTTGTCTTTTTTGATGCATCTTAATAAAACATACGCTTAACAAGCCGCGTTCCCACAGCCTCTGCCCTACTTCCTGTCTCTGTTTGATCACCATCTGACAGATATACGGCACAACACCTCATCCCAACCTCTCCTGCCACTGCTGCTATAATATGCTGGCCAGACTAGGAAAAAAAAAAAGAAAAAAAAAAGCCCACTCATGGTTTCGCTGACAGTTTGAGGCGGTGCACTTTATTTGTGGGTAATAGTTGCAGTCATAATTGTCAAAAAAAAATACGTCTATGTCTCAGAAAGTGACTCTGGAAAAAGATTTTGTTGGTTTTTGGATTATAATTTTTTTGGCGTCAGAGACAGAAAGAAGTCTTGGACGAATAAAAGCCAAAAACTCTGCGCATACACATCTTGGATGGGTAAGTTATGTGGAGAAACTTTTTGGCTGTTTTGACATTGAATATGAGCATCCAGGTATGCCGTTTTATCTCACATATGGAAATTTGATATCTGACATACTGCGTCGAGAGTGATATGGCCATGTACGCTGCTCAGAGATATATTTGATGATTACATATATTCATCTCCTGCATATATAAACAAATACGATGTATTCAATGTCCATAGTAAAATTTGTATTTGTACATATATTAAGAATAACTGTTTAGTTTTTTTAATACAATTTCATATATTGAGACCAAGTATGTTAATGATATCTATTTTTTCATATTTTAAATTTTATTATAACAACATGTATATGTGTAATTTTTATGTTACACATTTTTACATATAGATGCTACATATGCTACATTCATAACTACCTATATACAGTATGGGCAAATTATACGTACATATACATGCATATTTGTATAGGCTAGGCATACATATCAATGTATGAAATCCTTTGAATTTTTGATATGTTTCTAATAGGTATATAGAGTATACCTATGTATGTAAATATATAAAAACATATGTATATTCTGTTTACTGTATATTACTCTTTCCAGCTTATATGTACATATATTGCACATATAGAAAATTAATATAGGTATCATATATAGGTACATGAGGTGTTATACATATTAGTGCCGACAGTTTATAGTTGAAGAACTAAAACATTTTTGAGGCTGATTGTATTGTGAGAAGACACAGAATAATAAGTTGGAATAAAAAGGACTAATTTGGATGATCATTTTATATCATTGTTGACCGCCTGTCGCCTGGTCTGCTTCTCAGCGTGGACGTTAAAAACCGGCGTCATCAGATACGCGTTTGCCGCGCGTCTCTCGCTGCCACTCTCGCATGACCGCAGTTGGAGGAGGAAGCCGACCGGGACCAAGAGGTTCCTCTCCGGCCTTCAGATCCAGGCGACCTGACCCGGGGTCAGATTGGCGTCTCTTTCCGCGGCAGCCGCTGGCGTCCGGCTGGTTTTCGGTGCTGCCGTTGCCTCAGCAGACGATTACACGTGTCATTTTGTGTATTTGCTCAGTTTCCCCGAATCAGAAACAGCAGGGCTGGCCAAGTGTGTGTGTACACACACACACACACACACACAAACACATGATGACTCTGGTTTTGCAACACACTCGTTAGACGGGGTGAGCTCCTCAAAACGCAGGGCCGAGAAATAAAACAAAAAACAAAATGAAAACAGATGTAAAATGAAATCAAGTTTGATAAAACAAAATGAGATGGAACCGAGTTAAACATTTAACTTCTGTGCACAGATATATGAGTCTTTAAAGAGCTGCATATGAGAGTATTATGTTTAAAAAAAAAAAAACAGACTCTAGTTCAGTGAGTGCAAAGATGCTGGTATAAATGTGGAGTTATCAATAATGGAGAAATGTATACGAGGCGGGTGTTGCGCGTTGTTGCGGATATGAGACTGTTTGACGTGTTCACCCGAGCGGCGCCCGGTAGCCGCGGCGCGCCGTGAGCAGGAGACGTCGGCGGCTCGACGGGTCCGCAGCGACCCCCTTCCCGCTGGTCTCCTGACGACCGCGTGGCGCCGACAAGCGCGGCAGCGACGGCTGCAAACGCGGCACCGGATCCCGAGTTGAAGCCACCACGAGGAGCTTGAAATGTAAGTTATGGAATTGTTCTAACGGGGGGTGGGGGTAGGGGCGACTTAATGGGGAAAAAAAAAAAAAAGAGCGAGATGTTCCCCTGCTGGTCACTCGATGAGCGTGGCCGTTAGCGGCCGCGTGAAGGGAACCACGGAGGTGTTTCAAACGTATTTCCATTCCTGGTCGTCCTCCATAAGTTTTTATCCTTCTCATAAGGCAGAGCGGCGCCGGCCGATTTAACCGGCGGCGCCCCGCCCGTGTGCCGCCTCCGTTTCAGCAGCAGCCGCGCCGCTGACTTTGGCGCTGACCTCAAAACTTTATTGCTCGCTGACAAGGTCGTTCAAGGACGGGCACCTGATTGCGGTGCAGGGCCAGCCGGGGCCCTTCCGGTCAGCCGATCAGCAATTTCTGTGGTCTGTGGCCCCGCCTCCCGCTCAGCGTCACATCGGCCGACTCCGCCACGGCTTTTGTAAGTTTCACAAGATGGCCGACAACTACAAAACTACTTTTTTTTTTTTTTAAAGTAGCTTTTTTTTGGCACTTTTATAAATATTTCTATATTTGGTTTTTATTTCAACTATCTGAAACTGTTCCCTGTATTTGTGCATTATCTCCATAGTGTCCTAGTATCTCTTTATTTATATGCTGAGCTCTGGTAGATGTGTTCTCATATTCTTCATTTTTATCCATTTCCCTCTGTCAATCTTCTGCATACTTTTATCTGGAAAGCACTATCTTGAATTTTTTTTTTTTTTTTTTTTTTAAAGAATTGGAAAGTGCAGAGTCAAATTTAAGTTTAGCTTCGTGTCAAGACTGGCAAGCGCGGGGGACTCAGCTCGCAGTTATCAAGGGCAACATTTTGCAGATGAGTTTCAGGCTTTGCAGTCTTGGACTTTCTTACAAGATATATTTTCCGTTATAAATGAGCACAAACATAACTTTTAGGGGGGGGTGAAGTCATTTTCACCTTCGTCTTACAGGATTATGTCTGGGATCACGAGACCATCCCAGCCCAGACTGCTTCTTTGTGGCTCCTCAACAGAGGAGCGAGCCACCAAATTATATCATCAGAGCCCATTTCTATCCACGAAAATCTCTTGGAGGCTCATCTTTTCTGGGAACCTCGCTACCATCCCAAACTCCCCTGCTTACTGTGCGCTTCACCTGATCCCCGAGCACTGTCTTATTGAATAGACTCAGAATGGGTGTGCTTATTCCAAGGCCTCCTGCCATACAGCCGGCGTGAGTGCTGTTCCCAGCCTTGGATAAAAGCATCTGCCAAACGCGTAAATGTACGTCAAGTGGTTGTCTTTCAGCGGGGAGAAATCGTCTACATAGGAGGCTTTTCAATGACGATGTGCACTGGCCTTTCCCTTCCCGAACGAAAATCGGGTTGACTGGTGCCCTCTTGCCTGAGCAAACGCGTGCAGCCAAATGGAATCCCGCTCTCCCAAACGCATGACAACAATTATGCTCACTGTCCAGGAGACGCCATTTTAAACACTCATCCTGCATCGGCGCAACGTGACGGATATGCTGCTAGATGTATTCTCGCTTTATACTGTGTGAGAAAAAAAACGTGGGCCCTTCAGTGTGCTGCCGGATGAATACGCATCCGACTTAGTCGTAGATCTCCGTTGCCGGCTGGGCGCCGCTTGCTGCAGTCGCTTCTCCAATAAGGCGCATCCCACGATAAACATCGCGTCCAGGGTGCCTCCAGTACGTCCCAAATAACGCCACGGCATCCGCTCGCTTCCTCTCCCCGCTGAAGAGTAGCGACCCCCCGCACCCGCGACGCATTGTCGCTCGGCGCTCCATCATGTTGCTGCTTGTTTGTTTTTTGGCCCTTTTTTTTTTTTTTCCTTCTTCTTCTTTTTTTTTGAAGATTTTAGAAAACAAGAATAGGAAACGGCAGAAAAGGTGCATTGTGAGTGGGTTTTTTTTTTTTGTTGGACTTTGTTGCCTCAGCGTGACTTTGATCTTATTTCGGGCGGCGAGGAAGGAAGGGGCAGGAGTCGCGGGGGTTTGGGGGTGGTGTTAAGGGTGGGGGTGGGGGCGGTGGCAGGGAGGGGAGGGGTGAATGGCCGCTGAGGGTGGCAGTATGAACAGTGAGGCGCCTTTGTGTGGAAGCATCACCTCGGATCTTTGACCCACATTCTCTAGGTTGCCTGTGTTACCGTGGCGATCCCGACTCAGACTGTTACTAGACCAGGCTTCGTGCCACATAAATAGATACGCTTGCTGTTTCTATTTGTTGTTGTTGTTTTTTTTGTTAATGCTTGCAAATGAAAATAACAATTTGACCCACTCATGACTTCCATTGTTTAAAATGCAGCCTATCTGAGCTCCGTATTCCTGTTATTTAGACGTGTCTCATTATGCAATTAGTGACTCTCTTCTGGCATCCGGCGCTCGCAGTCACGGCCCTCTGCCGAACGCGAGCCCAATTATATTGCATCATTTTATTATTGGATTTATCTGTTAAATGCAAATAAATATTACTCAAAATAATTGCTATTCCTCCAGCTTTCGTTTTATCCCCAGCTGTCCAAGAGGGAGGGTGTTTGTCCCTTACATCACTGTATACAGTGAACAGTAGGTCTGTAAATATAATTAATTTGCCAAAAAAATTAAAAATTAAAAAAAACAGATGACATCTGCGCAGGGAAAGAATCAACAGATTAAGTTATCATAAGATTGTGTTGCGTGTATTTTTATTTATCACAATAATATACACCAAAAAAAAAATCACTGTTTACAGGGGCTTGGACATCCCAAACTTTAAATTCTTTCCTTACACTTATCCACACTTGAATGCACCCACTTCTCTCCACATTGTGTCACACTGTCACGCCTGAGCATGCGTCATCCGCACAGAGATCACTGAGTCCTTCATCCGAGCATCCGAATATCTCGCTGCTGTTTGGGGGGGAAACGCATGTGGTTGTGCATGCTGCCATCCTCTGGCTGCCGCCGTGAACTGCAGCGGGCCGCACGGCTTTCAAACACGTCGACAAGTGTCACAGAACAAACAACATCTAAGCTGTACATTTATCACCCTGTTTCTTGGAGTTACACCATACGAAAAAAACGTATTTGATATATATGTGTATCTATATACGTCTGCAGATGCGTCCACGTTTCACTAATGCCTGGCAAAGCCACATGCTCGGCCAGTGTTTCCTTCATACACAGGTCGTCACATGCAGCTGTTGCCTCACAGTTACGAACTTCTGGACATTTAATACATATTCCAGATATATAATCATAAAGCTAAGCTCTCAGGGTTCCACTTGTGGTTACGAGGTCGTTTTTTTACACCAAACCGTTTCTCCTATGAATTAAAATTCATCTGAGGGCAGCCCGGCAAACTGCGGAGAACGACTGCATGTGAAGTGTTTACCGTTCTCGTGTTCTCGTAATGTAAGTAAGTGAACGTGTGTGTGGGATTTTTTACAGCGGTTTTGTTTTTATGTCGGTGCTCTACTGTATATGGAAAAATAGCTCAGAACTTCAGTAATGTCAAAACAGCCATTTTTCGTGTGTTTTTATTCAGCATATCTGTTAGGGGATTTTTTTTTGGAGGGGTAACATTATAGTTGGCCTACTCGCTAAGATGTCTTGGGTGCTATTATCACAATTGCATTCTAAGTGTATGAGGCATTATGTTAATTTTTTTTTTTTGCGTGGGCATCCTGAAAAGCTGCAGGCTGGCCAAGGGAAAGCATCAAAGATTACATTGACATCACCGAAATATGAAATTATGATAATAGAAGTAGCCTTCCGCCTTCGGGGATATGGCAGCAAACCCAAATGATCACGATTACCTTTGAATGTACATCGGACCCGAACCACCAGAACCCTTCACCTGTTCTTCTACCAGCGCCGCCACTCAGGGCGAAGAGCAGCTCACTCTGCCATTTATCAACTCGAGGCTCCTTCCGCCGAGCCTGCGACCGCAGAAACGACCGCGGCGCGACTCAGGCGACCTGCCACACCGACCACAGCGTTCCCAGCGTGATGCTGTAGGCCACCATGGCCACCAAGTAGACCCGGAAGAGCAGCACATCCAGCACGTAGCCCACCTGCAGCCACTCCTTGGCAACCTCCCGGCACCGGTCCCGTTTCTCCAGGAAGTGGCGTATTGCCGTCACCTCCTGCAGGATGTTGTGCATGACGGGTGGCGCCAGGTCCCTGGAGGGGGACCTGGCGCCCAGGCCCAGTCCGAGCAGCCCGCCGTCTCTGTCGTGCTGACTGACCCTCCGGCCCAGCTCGCAGGTGTGGTGGAGGGTGCATTGGGCTGTGTGGGGAAGAAGGGGGACCAGAACAGGCTTCATTTTACTTTGGAAAACCCCTGAAACTTTTATTGATTCATTCATTAGTCCCGCAATAGCCCCGAGAGGTTAACCACACATTTCCTACCAGACACTCAAATTTTCCAATTTTTAACACTTTAAAAAAAAAAAAATCAAGACCATCACTATCCCATGATCTTACCAGTCCCATAGTTGTTGTCCTTATACTGCTCCAGGTCTGAGGCCTGGGAGGACAGCCTGGAACAGAGTCGGTGTTTCTGGTGGATGCAGAAGAGGACCGGAGCTCTCTCCAGCACCAGGTACTTCACCCAGTGCGGCACAGGGGGCTGCAGGTCCTGCTTGTGGACCAGACGCACGATCAGCACGGTCTCTGTCAGGCTGATCACCAGCAGGGCCATGCAAACCACAAAGTACACGCCTGCAGGACGGGGGTAGCATGAGGCAAAGGTAAGGAACGTGCAGTAGAACCGTGTCACCCCCCCCTCCCACCCTCTTTACAGCTGAAATCGCGAGGGTGCTACCCCAGGTAACAGCGATCAGTGAATTCTCTCTGATCTTGCCCTTCATTGGCGCCATGGTTAGCCTGCGTGCTTCCAGCCCTCCACGGAGGATGACAGCGCTCGCGGGGACCTTGTTTTGAATGCAACGTGCCAATTAGCGGTAAACGATGGCGGTCACCTATCAGCGGGGTTCCAATGGCGGTGGCAGGAAGCGTGTCAGATACGATGATGAGGAAGACGGAGTAGCCCAGCAGCAAGGTGATCTTGAAGGAGACCCTCTCCCCGCTGTCTGGTGGCAGATAGAAACCCACAATGTCCATCACCATCAGGAAGATACTGGGCAGCAACAGGTTGACAGTGTAGAACAACGGCCGCCGTCGGATCACCACCTGGGAAGTGTCGGGGGGGGGTACATAAAGAAATGCGAGTGGATGACTTGAGGCTACGATGGCGTCACTTGCACAAACAAACAACAACAACAAAAAAGCAAATGGGAAAATAATAACATGAAATATAGCTGGATTCCATTTCGACGGTTCTGTTTCAGGGTCTTGGTATTGCGCAAGCTAGCTGGCTGTCACTGTCATGGCCTGATGGGACGTCGAATACAGCAGAACGCAAAATGTCCGCTACAAAAAGCAAGGACAGGGTTACTTTTTGGGGACTGCGATGAAGACTAGAAAAAGAGGGAGGGAGCTTCCGGTGTCCAAAGTTCCAAAACACAATCGCTAACACATCTACATTCAAATATTTAACATGTTAGAGGCTAAAAATGAAATATACTACATTACGAAGCGGAACAATTAATGTATTCTATTTCTAATTCTATAAGCTTGTACGTTTGGGCTAACAAAATTAGCATCGATTGATAGCACAACTAGCTGACTGTGTGGAAAGGATGCAAAAAAAAAAATGTTCTATAGATTATGTAACGCTACTGAACAGGTTTGGACTGCAGCTATACTGACTTGTTCCGTAAACCTTGATAAAAGCCAATGGTGTATTTATATATTTATTCATACGTACTATTTATACAGTATACTTTACTTTATTCTCTCCAATTATCTGTAATTATTCTGTCTGGGTAAGATCTTATCTTATACAACAGATCTGCAGTGTATTTTTCCTTCATGAAGATTATAGTGTTTTTATTGAGTCTGTATGAGAGAGATGCCTATTTATTTTTAATATTCATAAACATTTATGCACTTTGTCAATGTAGCAGTGCTGAAATGTGCCGGTGGTTTGGACATCTGGACTAACATGTTGAGTCTTTACGTCATGTTTGAGCCTTTATTCTCTTATTATGAGTTGACTGTAGAAGTTAATGAAGAGAAAGGGGGGGGAAAAAATAGTCCATTCAGAGCCAAGGACTTTGTGGTTGTGGTTCAGCACTTTAAATCCTGAAGCAGACGCAGCCAGTGGAGCTCAGCTGGTTCATTTTTCCTTTTCAAATTTCAGACCCTCGCTGCTTGTTACGCCGCCGGGCGCATTTGCGCGCTGCACGAGTCAAAATGTCGCACTCACGTGGAACTTCATCTCGGCGTAATAGTCGTCATTGTCCACGCTGAAGATTTTGTAGTTGGACAGGATGTGCAGCAGCTCCCACTCCCCCTGGTTCATGAAGACACTCTTGTCCTCCCTCAGCTCCTCGGGGCTTCGCATCAGGGTGATGTTGATGTCATCAACTACGGATCGAAGACAATGTTGGAGGCAATGGGAGTCAGCTGTGGCAGCAACTTACCCTTCACCTACCAGTCTGCTCTGGAAGCACATATCACAGCAGGGGACCATCACGGAAGCATGGAACATGAATGTCCTACTCAGCTTTTGATAAAAAAAAAAGAGTTGGATGCTTGGGAATACTGGATGTTTTTAAAGTGTTTTTTGTTTTTTTTTGGCAGTAGCGTTTTGGGGGTTTTTTTTGTTTGTTTTTTTCAAATTTGCAGGCTTCCATAGTCAGTCAGCTGCAATCCGAACATCGTGCAGAATATTCCCTCTTTATCCAAGCGCTAATGACCTTAATATTCTTGATGAAGATTACCTTCTAAGTAGATATTAGATGTTCATGCAAATATCCCGGCAAATTCAGTGCATTCGGGCACGTAGAAAGGCGGTTCAAGCGGCTTTGAAGGCGTCATGGCTGTTGGTCTGAGTGTGCCAGCAGCTGCTGATCTACTGGCGTCCTCACGCACAACCATCGCTGGGGGTTTTTACAGAGGATGGTCCCGCAAATAGAAGATGATGTTGTTGATGCCGGACCGTTTCAAGCTGTCATTGAAGTCATTAAATTAATTTTATGTTGCAATTGAGGTCCGCAAAAGAGCATCTCTGAACCACAACTCGTCCCTCCTTGAAGCAGATGGGCTACGGCAGCAGGAGACCTTTTATTGGAGGACCGCGCGAGCCAATAAAGCGGCCGGCGAGTGTGTGTTTCTAACGACAGTGGGCTCCACTCTCAGCTCGTTTTTTCTTCGTCTCACAAAGAAAAGTTCATAAGTCATTAAAAATGCAGATTGTGATGATAATTTGTGCGAGGTTCCCGCCGTCGGCCGGACTGTGAACGAGCGTGAGGTAAGAGGAGAAGGGTCTTACTGGTGTGGAGCCAGCTCTGGAAGGTGAGGCTGCATTTCTGCACGTCGAAGGGGAAGTTGTAGATGTTGAGCGTGCAGGCCGTGACGACCTGGATGGGCTTATAGTTGCGCACCAGTCCGTCGTGAGTCACGTAGACGTACGGGATGTCCGGGGACTTCCCCACATCGACGCTGTTGTTGGGAAGACAGGAAACGTGGGCTGAATTCCACCTCAGGGGGGACAGACATGGGCCCTCAGCGCCGGGGGGCCGCAGGGGGCGCACGGCGGACGCGAGTGAAGCAGCTCTTACAACTCATTGATGAGGATGTCGGGCACCCACACGTTGGCGGTGGGGATGGAGACCTGCTTGACCTCGTCAAAGTCCTCCGGGTTCCAGACCAGGAATTCGTCCGTCCACGACTGGAACGTTCAAAAAAGCGGGAGAGGCTCAGCGGGTCGCGCACAAACTGGAATTGTCGACTTCTAGAATCACCCATCGTTTAAAATGCTAATTATCAGCTAAATTTTAATAATAAAGCTAAGTAATAATAGAGCCGTTTCAGGGACGGTATCGATGGAACGATTCATAATCTGCGCGGTCCATTTTACCTGTCTGTACCACACGTATGTCGTCAAAACCTGGTTCTTCTCATCCTGTTGAAGAATGCAGAGGTATGATAAGGCAAAAATATTTTTAGATCCCATACATTAATTATCCATAAAGTATACAGTACATATATAATATACACCTCTACATTTAAATATTTGTCTCAGTATATGTCTTATATTAGTCACATCCCAAAAATGTGTTCAGAATATATATCTTGTACACACTGTTGCCCATAAAGTTGGAATAATTTTGTTTTCAGAGACACTCCTCGTTTTATTCTTATTTATACATATTAATCACCTTTGACCAGGATGATCAATAAAGTTCAGAGAAGATATGCACTTTCTCTATCAAGAATATATCACATGGTCACAATCATCTCAAGAGAGGAGGAAAAAAAAAACATTTGAGTCCAACTTTATGGGCAACCATGTAATAAAATTCAAATATTTGATAACATGAAACAAAAATAGCCATGAAGAAGAGCAATTATGAAGGTAAAGCTAAATTCATCCACTATTCCACAGCAATCTAGCGTTTTGATATTATTATTATTATTATTTTGGTGCTTTCAATCATGCACAACAACACTAATTCGACCACATATTTTCTCCTTTCAGCCCCTGGAAAACTGCAACCATTTGCTGTAAGTTAATAGCAAATATGATAAAATACAAGTATATAATGTCCCTGTGTTTACGTTTATTTCTAGACTTTATCACAGCAGGTTTACATGAGCGTATGTGTCATGTGTCATGTGGGTAGAATGATAATTAAAGGCATCGTGAAAAACACAATCACGTGATCAGTGTGATGTGTTGCGGCGCGGCGACTCACCACGTTGAGGATGGAGTACACCATGAGGTCGATGGCCACGATGGTGGACGTCCGCCAGTCCTTCACCGGCCTCACGCCCTTCTTATAGCCGGCACTCAGGAACTCGGACAGACGCACTAAGGTGGCGTTTGCAAACCTGCCTGTGCTGCTGCCCAGTTTCTTCACTGAAAAAGTTATAAAACATGCCGCATGTCTTCAGTGAATGAAGAATTGTGTGTTTCTTTATAATGATTTCTGATTGGTGTTTGACCGGCTGCCGGATCCAAATTCGTCACAAGTGAAAATATTGTTTGAGGAATAAAGAAAGGTCAAATTCTAAGGGGAAAAAAAAAAAAATCAAGTTAACACTCAACCATAAATCAAAACTAACAAACAATGCGGCAAAATTTCATTTTAGAATTTTGGAAACAAATTTCAATTAAGTATACTGACCATTTATCTATGATAAATGTATTGACAATTAATTTTAATATTTGATATACAGAATAAAGCTTAAAGTAAATCTACGGTAAATACTATTGCATCAAGTCTTGAAGTATTTATAAAATTGTGTACATTAAATGTATTATTCATTGCCAATTTTCAAGATTTTTCCTATTTTTCTAATTCTTAAGATTTGTCTTATTTTTGTTGTTTAAAATTTTACTTTGCAAAGTACTTTTATTGCAACTTAATTTGTTTCCTCGCCTTTCAAAGTTTTGTTTGATTTCTGCAAATGAGAGTATTTAATGAAAGCAAAAATGCTAAAAAAAAAAAAATCTAAATTACAACGCCATTAGTCTTTGCCAACTA
>CAAKHG010018897.1:0-11870 GCA_901007715.1 Dactylopterus volitans
AGAACCAGCAGAGTAATGCAACACTTTTTAATGATCAAGTATTGACATGGTTTTGAAATGCTTTCCATTACTTTAAACATGACAGGGATGTAGGTTGAGTCATTAGCTCTGAAATGTTGGCAGCTTTCCCACTCACCCACTGTGGCTCCCTAACATCAGGATAACACACAATTTCCACAGATGTGTTCCATCTCTTATGTAACCGTTTAAAAGTAAACTTGCAGACTGAGTGCTTCAGGTGAAGGAGTGGAGGAGACATTGTCAGTCTGTTCTGTTTCCTAAATGCTTGGCCTCCTCAAGATTAGATCACAAAAGAGATTGTTGTTGATTGTCAAATGCCCTATAACACCAATCAAGCATTACATTATGACCACTGCATGCTTATCATAGACTATTATGACACAGCCCTGCAATAAATTCTCCCTTCAGGAGGAATTTTATGTTATATTTTTTTCAGAGAGGTGTTGGTATATTTTTAATTACTGTTTTTGGGACTGCTGAGCTGTTGAACTGTACTGGGTTATACTGTGAGGTGTCCCTAATATTTTGTCACCCTAATGCATATGAGTGGGATGACCAAAATATTAGGTCATCCCTAATATGAACACGGGCAACTTCACATGCTCCTATATATGTTTGCCTTTATTTCAATGGTAGAAATGCATTGGTCATATTGTTATGTTTGATCGGTGTATATCTTTTCACTGTTATCATCAATGACGCATTTCACTACAGGGTTTTAGATGAAAACAAATCCTTCCTTGCAAATTAAAATGTACATGCAAATTAGATAGACAACAGGAGATATATTTGACAACGATTGCACCATTGACAAATGACGTATTCAGTCATGTAAAGATGAGCATCATGCAGATCCTAATTACAAAAGGAATTTTATAATAGCCACACAACCCCCCCTTCTGGCAAGTCTGATGTGTGTTTTACCATCTATGTTACTCTTGTAAAATGTGAACAGACACAAAGGGCAGATAATTTAATGTCACCACTCATGTGAAGTAATTCATTAACTACTACAAATAAGAGTCACATTAGAGAGCCTGTAAGCAATGTAAGATTATAAACTGAGCAAGCAAACAACTGTCAAGAAAGACATGATGGATCTGGTCTTGCAATATGCTTTTGATATTATGATTAAATGAAAAAATGTTTTGGAAAACCTCCATGTAACTTAAATGACAGGAGCCTTTGGGACATCCTATATTTATCATTCAATTTTCATGTTCAGTTTCACTCAAACTATCATAAACCAAGTGACACACAGCAAACCTGGGGCATTTTGGTGTTGGTTAATCTTGATTGCAGGGAAATCTAAGAAACTGCCATGTTTGCCATTTGCGTTGTACTTGATGGGTAAAGTGGGAAGAACTGAGGGAGTGAAAATGACCCCACATCATAATGCCCTTTAGCAACGTGCTTCAGAGAGGCCTTATACTGCAGGATCATAGAGAGGAAAAGTCTGTGGGATCAAGACAACAACATGACAAACATGGCTGTAATAGCATTCAAATACCAGTTATCACAGGTGGAAAATGCCCCAAACGTGCATACAGAGAAATAGTGTTGTAGTATTTAGTTCCACCTAAAATTATATCCAAAAAAGTAAAAAAAAAAAAATAAAGTTCTATAAATTAGATACCATTTATAATAATAATGCCGACACACTCAATATGGAAATTTTATTTGCATTAGAAACTTTGAAAATCAAATACTCTTGTGTTGTGATTTGAAAGTGGCTTGTATGCTTTACAGAACTGATTAAAATTGATGTTGAATTACATTTAAATTTTTGTTCATTTTTGCATTCACATTCATGCTCACCTGTCTCCATTATATTCTACACATTTATTATAATTATGGCATAAAATTAAGTAAAATGGGCGTTGCGTTACATGATCTCTCCGAGCTTCCGTAGACGCTGGCATTTTTACCCGGAAGTAGTTTTCGATGTTGTGCTTGACGTCAATTGTGCCCCAAAAATGGCGGAGTCGGAGGAGGAGGTGGACGTCCTGGTCCAGAGAGTTGTCAAAGATATTACTAACGCCTTTAAGAGGAACCCTAACATGTAAGTAGGGTTGTTTGTAAACACACGCGCATCCGTCGCATCCAGCCGCTCCCCGGCCGACCAACAACCAACAGTCCAACTGTGTGGGCTTCGACTATTACCTGGATTCACAGCGGTTACGGGAAAGTTGGCTGTTTTGCTAGATAAACGTCAGTCGTAGTCATGAGTGAGTCTAGCAGAATATCAGCAAGGATATTTTTTCTTTCTTCGATACGAAAATTGAGTACACGATATTATTACATAATTGGCTCGCTTTCTGACGCGCTCTGATGGTTGTTAAATTATAGTTTGCACAGATATGTTGCCCCTTGAATACTTGATGTAGTGATTCATTTGGGTCTTAATCTTTAAATTTGTATTTTACGTTTTAGTACACTGGCATTTTTCAGTTGCCCACTGCCAGTCAACAAAGCACGTGTGATTGTTTGGACTGTCAGTGTAGCCGGTGGAAGTTTTGACAGCCTTATTTGTCTATATAGTTATTTAGTTGAAATATGTTTAAGACGAGCGTTAGAACGCTATCATCATCATCATTATACCGACTCTCACAATTCACTGATGGGATCTGTCAAAGCTGAATATTTACACCAATCTGGTTTGCCTGCCTCACTCATGGTAGAATACATACGTGTAACATAACTCTTCTCCTCTGACTGATTGGTGTGGGCATCATATAATCATTTGGCCAGCTTAAACAAATACTTTACTACTACAATATTGTTCAGCACACCCGCTTCAGACTGGAAAGCGCATGTTTACATTTATCTCTGCCAATTCATGTAGTTCATGTAGCAGGTCACTATAAATGTTACCCTTAACACCATTATACTGTGATAACTTCCTCATATCAATATGCCAAGGATTACTAATTTAGTGATAATTCTTTATTTTATTTACTTACTCAGTGTACTGAGATCAGCAAACATGGGCAATGTCACCTGCTCCTAAATAAGCAAATCCAAATGTCAAATCAAGCAGATTTTGTATCGTGTCAAAACAAGAGTTAGAGATTTTGTCTGTCCCAGAGAGTTGTCTCATGGTTTGCATCCTTTCTTGTTCTATTTGTTTCTCTGTTACTTCGCAAAGCCCTGATGAGTATTAGTTGAGTATTGGTTGCTGCATTTTGTAGTGCTGACAAATGATGCCAGTGAGTCACACTAAAATTAACATTGTGTGGTCTTACGCAGGTTATAAATGATGTTTAAACAGCACAACATGAATTTGTGTGAAGAGGCCATTGTTAAATGTCAAAAAAAATGTTTTTGTTTTTATACATATAATACTACTTCATATATATGAGTACATGAACTTATATGAGGAGGCTCTAAGTGTAAAAAAAAAACAAAAACCCTGTTAAAACGCATCCCGGGAAGACCTAGCCGGACTACCACAAATCAGACTGGTTGATATTCCCACGTAAAACTATTGCCCACTTTCAGATGCCGTTGAAATGTTCCAGAGTCATGCAAGGAAAAGGAAGGAGTGGAGGAATCCACAAGGTGTATTTTCAGACAGGTTTTTCCATGTCCATAACTATTGAAACCCTCAGCATCATTCCCGTTGTCTGCTCCCCCAGTGATGAGATTGGTGTGATCCCGTGTCCAGAGGCTCGTTACAACCGCAGCCCCATCGTGTTGGTGGAGAACAAGCTGGGTGTTGAGAGTTGGTGTGTTAAGTTTCTGCTGCCATATGTCCATAACAAGTTGTTGCTCTACCGCCAGCGGAAACTCTGGCTGGACAGGGAAGGTAATTCGATCCATTCGACATCTACCCGGACAAAATCAGCCTTGATGAGTATCCATGTTTTTTGTGTAAATTAGTTTTATATATTCTGACAGTTGTTTTGACACAGTATAGGCCCCAACCAATAATTACAAACCCTTTCTGGACCCTCGATTTAGCTCGCATCTCCACTGCTGTCAGCTGTGGTTAAATCAGCTTGGCTAATCTTGAGCCTGACCACAAAGTGACAAAGCTTCTTCTACTGCAGAGCAGTGTGATCCACAGAGCTGACACAGGTGTCAGGAGATGTTCAAAGGGCACCAAACCTGCGAACTGACCTCAACGTGGCAGTCAGAGTAGATACTCAAGTGTCAAACTTATTTGATTCACCCTCACACAGGGGCCGGACTAACCTGTGGGTCCCTTATATGGCTGCCTGCTTTCTTCCTTTGCTTCACTTGAAGTGTAGAAATCTGAAATGATCACATCACACATGATAATGTCAGAGGCCAGTAAAATATAATTCCTTATAAACATGACACACAATATGATTGGTTTTATAGATGTGACTGCTCTGGTCTGCAGCGCCCCATGAAGACACATAATGTTGGACACCATCATTCCTTTGATGTTTTATTTGTGAAAATGGATGCATTATTATCATCAACTTATGTTCTAAGTTACAGCTCCTCTGTCAGCAGGCATATTGGACGATAATGGGATTGTGTGTAATATATGAATATACCGTATAGCATATCATTTTGTATAACATCTACCAATACCAAGAAGTTAAGAGGTGGTGTTTGTGTGGGTCTCAGCTTTAGTGGATATCACCTGCACCCTGCTACTGCTCAACCCAGACTTCACCACTGCATGGAATGTCAGGTATGGACACCCAGTCCCCACAGCTAGCTGCCACCCAGAACACAACCACGGAAATATTTGTTCCTCTGTATGTTAGCAGAATAGCATGAATTGAACTGGAAAAAATACCATAGTGGGATTAGTGTGAACCTTCACAAGAATTCCTTATAATTCCAGTGCAGTAAATGTATGTTGCGTTGACATGTGGGAGAAGTCTATGCTGCTGTTAAGGTCTGTTGCTGTGCATCGCTGATTGCACTTGCAGGAAGGAGCTGCTGCAGTGTGGAGTTCTTAATCCAGAGAAGGACCTCTACCTGGGAAAGCTGGCCCTCACTAAATTCCCGAAGAGTCCGGAGACATGGATACACCGGTAAGTACATTCTTCCAACACGCAGGGTTTACTTATGCTTCGTACTGGTTCTTCGGTAGCATAGACGATCCGGAGAATTTAAAAAAGACCAGCATGCAGGTGACCGCTTTTTTATGTCCAAAGAAAATGTATTGGAGATAATATCTTTGCTTGAGCCTAGACTTTCCTCTCTTTCTCGGAGAGGAAGGCCTTTATCCACGTCTATCCTAAAGGCTCATCACTTTGAGGTTTCTACCATCTGGAATCTTTCATTGCGATACTGGTAAATTGTGTGGTACCCGTGAAGCAACTGTGTGCAAAACAGTTCACAAAGTCCTACAGTTCCTTTCATGAACTGAGAACTCTTCATTGTGTGCTGTTTCAGAGAGGGCAAAATAGTGGAGTATTAGCTGGTGACAAAAGATAGGGTTTTGTTCACACCATACATAAATCTTGTTTTGTTCAGAGGTTCATGAGGTTTTTTACAAGATGTAATAGGAGATGGGCAGGTCAAATATCATTTCTGACCAGAGTAAAACTCATTCAAAAATGTCTCAGCAATAACAGTACACCAAGTAAACGGACTTTGATAATCCATCAGTTGATGTCTTCTTACAGACGCTGGGTGCTACAACAAATCCTTAAAGAGTTCTCAGCTGTGGGCAGAAAGCAACAGCAGCAGGAGCAGCAGGGAGAAGCAGAGCAGGCTGATATAGACAGGAGCCAGCAGCTCAGTGATCGCCTTGCTCGGACGCTCCACCAGGAGATGAAGGTCTGCTGCGATGCTGCTTGCCGCTACCCCAGCAACTACAACGCTTGGTCCCACCGAATCTGGGTGCTCCAACATATGGCCAAGGGCAATGTCAAGGTAGGACATGGAAAACATGCTGTTCTTGTTCTTGTGTTGTGCTTGTCTTATAGCTAAGTGTTACATTGTATGAGTTTGCATTCGTAAGTGGTAAGGGCACTTTGTAGTGGTACTAACAAGATAAGGCCAGTCCTGTATTATCTTGTCATACTACTTTGTTCCCCAAGAGGTGCACCTCTTCTCGGATCTCTCACCAAAGGCCGTCATTCAGTGGTTTTGAGTCATCTCTGCACAATTGGCAATATACAAGTAGCATAGTTCTTTGAATGGAACAGCTGCATGCTCTGTGATAGGAGAGCGATGGTGATATGGTTTGCTGCCACCGAGAGCAGAGGAGAGCAAATTAGCAACACTGTTGTCAGCAGAAATAAATGCTAATGCTCCTCAAGACCCCACAATGTTTTGCTTCCCCACTGCAGTCGGAATGCTGAATTAGGAAAGATAATGGTGACCAGTTAGGGACCGTTTCACATACAACAAACGGGCAGTGCTGAGCAATAAAAATGAAAAAGAGCAGGTCTAATGAATCCTTTAGCATTTAACCCTCTGACGACAAGGTATACTCTTCATCAGATACTTGAACCTCTTAGCTCCAGGAGCTCTCACACTCCTTATCCTCTTACAATGCTTAGAGCCTTTCTTTTCCATGTGTCCAGTCCATCAAATATCTTGAAATCTCCTAAGTGCTGCGGTTACCAGAACAAGAATTGTTGAATTTACTTACTTGTTTGCAACTGGAAATACAAAGTTGAGACTGGGGATGCTGCGTTTCCTCGAAATGTGATGGTCATCTAGTGTTGACATGGGATAATAATATTGCAAAAAAATGTTCTGTGGGAACGCGGGTGTGTAATTTCCCAGCATATTCATTACATCCCCAAATGGCCATTGTGGTTGATACCTATGATCAAGTTACCCTAAATACATTGTGTATTTTATTGCTGCTATAGACGGGTCATAGGAGCAGTATGTCTGTTTTGAGTGGGGCGCTGATATCAAACAGCCAACTATAATTTTGTACTTCAAAGTGGGGCTCACACTACAGGACTTTTGGGCCGATTTACCCTCCTGACAGTCAGAGAAGTCTCGTCTGACGCCTGGCAATTTAAATCTGACCAGATTATCTGGTTATGTCTGTGGTTTGCAGATCCAGTTATCTGAGTTGCTTGCAAACTCATTAGGGCTGCTCTGATTGTAGCAAGCCTATTTTAGCTTATATTTGATATTTGAGAGAGAGAACCTACATGATTACATCACTATATTCACAATAGACTTAGGCTCTCCTTGTGAAACATTATGAAGCTAGGAGAACCATCATCATAACAGATGTGAACCAGCTGACTTTTTAAGTGCAACCAAGCAACTATTGTACTATTGCGTCAGACAGGTGAGAAAGGGCTTCTTGATATGTGTCACGAAAATGACTGTCTATAACCGTATAGACGGGGAAGAGCTGGAGAGAGAGCGATTTATTAGGAATTTACCAGGTGAGAGAGAAATGGAGTTGTGTCTTAAACTATGAAAGACACACCGAGAGATTATGTGAGGTGGTTCATTGTTCTCTTATTTCTGTCCTCTGGCATGATCATCTTAATAATTTCTCTCAGTGTGTGATTCACCATTATTTTCCAGTGTTGTAGTGTGTGCATGTTAAGCGATTGAGAGATCGAAATTGGTGAAGATACTCTTTAAGTGCATGGAGAAACTGGATTTCACAATCCGTTAATATCGTTATCTACAATATTGTTTACAGATTCATCCCATTCAAAAGGCTGGGCATCATGTGATTTCAGTATGATGTAATAAAATAGGCTGTTATGGAAAGTCTTGAGTTGATTCAGGAAAGCATCTGGAGAAGCAGATGTCTGTGTTTATTCCTGACTCGATGCTTACCAAGGAGGACTGAAAAAACCTACATCACATATATTTCAGTGCAATGCCACCCCTAAATCGGATTCAACTTAATAAAAATGTTGTATATAAGGATCAGATCACATGCTACTGATATGGCGCATTTTATTGGTCAGTTAAAGCTTAGACTCAACAGCTGAAGTGGTTTGTTCTCAGATGCCTGCAAATCAATAATTCACAGGCCTTATCTATTGACCTGCCTGTCTCTGGCCTTGGAGATGAAATGCTTAGTTTGGCTCTTTACACAATTTGCTGTATTTAATAAATGTGTGCTTATTAACCCTTACTGGGCTTCAGGGCCTTTATTTCTCGAAGGTCATCTTATTGATAGGCCTGTTCCACAACACAGGCAAAAATCTGTGTTCATATCTTTTTGATGCTTTGAATGTTCAGTTCTTTTTGAGACTGTCATGTGAGGAAATATGTTCCTCCTCATAGTAATTAAAAAAAACCAACTGTCCTTATCCATGAGAAGCTGATGTATGATGTTGGGCCACATTTTGTCGTCACCTATTCCTCAGAAGTGCCCATGCTTTTTGTTTCCTTAAAGGTTTTCCATGATGAGTTATCCTCTATGCGCCTTTGGGTTTCCATGCACGTGTCTGACCACAGTGGCTTTCACTACCGCCAGTTCCTGCTCAAGGAGCTGATCACCGAGCTTTCTCAGAGGCCTCCAGCCAGCAGCAGTTCCCCACAGCATCGCTCTAGCACAGTCTCCGGCAGCAGCCCACAGCGACATAGCAATGCCCAGGCTAACGGGGAGCTGTCAGAAGCAGAAGCAGAAGCAGAGGAAACGGGTGAGGATAAGAAGGAGCTGGGATTCACCACAGTGCTACGGCTCTTCCACCAGGAGGTGGAGCTGTGCTCAGATCTGATCCAGTCCTTCCCTGGACACGAGACACTCTGGAGTCACAGGTGAGACCGCAAACTGAACATCGCAAATGATGTTGTCATTTTACAGTGACCTTTTTTAACAGCAGCAGTCAGAAGTGTTTACAAGGCAAACCTTAAAGCATCAGTAAGTAGTATTGCTGAGCAAAACCTGCTTTTGGAGACACAAGTGATTAGTTATAGGACATTAGTACGATTTAATTCCTTTGATATGTTAGCAGAGAACAGGCACTTGCGTAGCATTATTTAAAGGGAAAGGAGGAACAGAAACATGTAAAATGAAATGAAGAGACTGTTGCATTGTGACATTCTCTGTGCTTCTGGTTGATGTCAAGATATGGATCCACAGCACATCTGTTAAGAAGCACTTACGAATGCTGTCAGTTACAGTGATTGAATGAGAAGTGGCAGTGAAGGATCTCATCTCTGTGTTTATCACTTCCTAACTCAGTGGCCTTTGTCCCTCTTCCTCTTTCTCTATGCTTCTTCCATGATGTCCATAATGAGAATTCCAAGCTAGCTTGTCGTTGCTACATAGTTGTCTGCAAGGTCTGACCTGCTCAGCTCAAGTTAAAAAAATGCAAGAACATGTATTCAGAGAGCAGAGTAAGAATGACAGCGCTGCCATTCTCCCCATTACAAGTCAGTTTCTGATCAAACAGACTCCATTGCTGTAATTTTAAGGTAAAATAGTAGATAGATTTTTGCTGGAGTTCACCATGTTCCATCCATCACAGTAGAATAGAAACTTAAATAGTATAGAAATTTTAGTGATTTACTCAAATACTGTTTAATATTCAGGTACTTTATGCCTCTACTGTACTACTTTTCAGAGGGATTTTTTTTCTTTATATGAACAGATTTCTACCCCACTTATCTAATATAGAATAAGAATCTGGCAGCGTTTATGAAAACCACCGTCAGACCAGTAGCTCGTTGAAGTATTCGTCCAGAACATTTGTCCCTGAGTGTATATTTTTTTTCATCCTTTACAGGCGTCATATCTTCTATTTGTGGCACCAGTGGTGGAGGGAACACCATCTCCATCACTGCAGCAACAATGGAGGCAGTGAGCCTGTCCACCCTAATGACAACGAGCCAGGCCTGCTCAAGTCCAGTGCTCAGGGCTGCAGAGGTCAGGGGGATGGTGTAAATGGACAAAGACATGCTAGTGAAGCTATGGAGGTAGACCGCATGTCCTTGCCAGATTCACGTGACAGCAAGCGTCTGAAGAGAGGCATCCTGCTCCCCTGCCCCCCGGCCCTGCCATCAGAGAACGGCTTTGTGAGCGGTATCTTGGACAGCTATTGTAACCCTGAGCAGAGACGCTTTGCCCTGGCATACAAGAAGTGGTTAGACACTGTCATTGATCTGGAACCTTGAGAGACAGGGAGCAGTTGGCCCCCCATCTTGTTCTCAACTTTAATTTTGCCCGTAGACACAGATTTAGGGTCAGATTAACCTACATGCAGTGCGGATGTTCACTAATACGTCAGATGCAGTGATGACTAAAGAATCCAATCACAGCGCAACATAGTACTGTAATTAACCTTTCCTCCATATAGAGGAGAGAGGAAACAACTGTCACCAAACACTCTGTTCTTCCTTGGAAACATCTCTTGACCTTTCTCTAAGCAAATACCCCTTCAGAATGGAAACCAGTTCATGCAATTCATATGGGCTCACTACATGTCGAAGTATATTCTCTTCTTATTTCAGGCATCTCAATAGCTTTGGTCAAATTTACCATTTAAATTGCCAGTTTATTTGCAGTTTATTTTCTCTTGAAATACTGAAATATTTTAGGAAGAAACTAGTTGAAGCTGCTACAAGCAGGGTAAGAGCAAAATTCCCTTAACTCAATATAAACAGGCTTGTTGATGTATGGCATGCCAAAATGGCTGATAATGAATTATTTTTGCTTCATAAAGACTATTCAAATATTATCAAACGGATTGTCAGGTAAATACAGTAGAGGAAAGTTTGTAATTGACATAAATGGATGGGAAACAGTTTAACAGATCAGTTATAATTATTTAATAATTATTAGACAGTTATTTGGAGAGTGTAGAAAACACAGTCTAAAAAAGGTTTTGCTTTGTGAACCAGGTTTGTGCCGAAAATGTAATGGGTTGTTCTTTGAGTAAAATACTCGGTGAATGATTGAATTACATTTTTTTTTCTCATTGCAATTTTCTGCTTTTAAAAGGGCTGAAAGTTTAGACTGTAAAAAAAAATGTTAGAAATGTTTTGTCTTTTTTTTTTTAATTGGCCTTGTTGAGTTACATATATTTGAAGTAGGAAAAATTTAAATATATTTATGACAAAATTTGACTAATATTTCTCAGCTGTTTGTTCTTGCCACTTTAGATGAAGTTGAGATGAAATCTCCTCTCTCTCTGTTTGTCTTTTGAGGTTCCAATCTGAAGGTGGTGCCAAATATTCTGTAATTTTCTCAGTTTATTATTTTCTTGTTCCTTGGTTACTGCCTGTCATGGATTTTACACTAATTCTACTGGTGCATACAGTTAGTAAGTTATAACTTTGTAGCTAAATGCTAAGTTATAGTGTCTTACAGCAGAGGGTCAAAAGCTAATGAAAGCGAAGGGAAAGGGTTTTGTTGTCTATAATAAGCTAACATGCAAGTCTTATTGTTTTCTTAGCATTACCAATTCAGAGGTACTGAAGTTTAAAGGACGAAGTGCCATAGAATGAGTCTCTCTCACATTCATTGGTGCTACATACTGCCGTTACTACAAGCACTTAATTTGCTAGAGGTGTTTAGTCTGCAATAGGTGAAAACTGAATTCCACTTTGAATTACTTGATGATAACAGTCATCATTTTGTGGGGTATCATTGGTCACTGACAATATTACAACTATTTTTGAAATATGATCTGCTATTTTGCACCTGGTTGCTTTGTGTCTCAAGCTTGTTAATAATAGAGGTACCATCAAAAGGTCAAAATCTACTATATATCTTTGTGTTAATGAATCATTTGTAGCACTCTTTAAAAAGGTGTAACATGCTGTATCTGCGCAGGTCATCCTTTCAGAAATGTAGATGGTTAAAACAGTTCTTCCCATTATATTTCCTCAGCTATATTAATAGGGAAAGAATTGTATTCTTTGATTTCTAACTAAACTAAAATCTAACCGTGGACCACAACATAAACATAAAC
>CAAKHG010018902.1:7407-23279 GCA_901007715.1 Dactylopterus volitans
GGGGGGGGTGAAAAAAATGGATGGCGGCATTCTCTGAGTTAGCGAGGGAGGGATGAGCAGAGGGAAAAGATGAAGAAGGGCGGCGATTGAAAGAGAAGGGAGCCGGTTTGCGGCGCATCCTGGACTCAAAGGGACACTTTTCAAAAAGCCGTCGCCGACGGAGCCCGGCAGATCCCTGCGCACAGTATTTACCCGCCACGTTTTCCCCGGCGCAGGAGGAAATTGCAGGGCGACGGGCGGAACCACCTCGCGGGCCACAATAGAAGGAGGCCCCGTTTTTCAGGTAGAATTAGCAGGCAGAAGCCCCGAAAGCACGTTTTCTTTTTTTTTTTCTTTTTTCATCACTCCCAGGTGTTTGTTTGCTTTCGGCCCCGTCGAGGAGCGCTCCTGCGCCCGCGGGACGTTCACCATGAATTGGCTGAATTCCCTCCAGGTGCGTGCAGAGAGCCAGCAGGCCAGGAAAAACAAAAAAAGGTGGGAAAAAAAAAGACATCGGAAAAGGTGCACCTGGCTCTCCACCACACCTGGGAGCCGGGGTGGGTGGCGTGGGCCCGTGATGTGGTTTTAAAGCTCGCCGAGCACCCGAAATGGCTCGCCGTGAGGTTAGTCCGCCCTCGCCACAGGAAAGTCCCCCCCCCCTCCAACCCGTCCCACTCGCCGGCTCCCCGCCGTTCTGCCGACAATAAACTTTGCATTCACACACGTTCCCAGACATTTGAAAGCGCTTGCTGGGAGAATGTTAACCCAAATCGATCAATACCGCATGAATTTTTTTTTTTTTTTTTTTCGGGACATATGGAGGCAAAGTCGATCGATGCCGAGTAGATTCTCCGGGCGTCGGCACTGAAATTTACTTTTTCGACGTGATCGTTATGGCGCAAAATAGAAAGCGGGCGCTCCTCCTTCAAGGCAAACGCGGCTTCAATCACATAAGAAGGTAACAGTGGCACAATGTTGTTCTAACGTGCTGTTTTTCTTCTTGCCATGATTCATAAGGAAAAGGAGGATACTTTTTCAGTTTTCTTGGTTCTTTAGTTTACATTTTATCTTAATAGGCTGCTAAATAACTTAATGAGCATCTAATTGAAATTTCTGTTCAGATTTTCACGTGATGATGTCATCGCCATCGTAACATATGGCATATTCATGTGTGACCACTGCAGTTTTAAAGCTATGACATGTAACGCATCTGCACCGACGTGTCTTAAAGGGCGACTTTTTATAGAATTTGTGGGGTTGTGCCTTTAGTTTATCATGTTTCCAGCAATGTTCGCACCCAGAGAAATGAAGAAAAAACATTTATTCAAGGAGCGACGAGGTAACACACTCATCCAGTAGACATAATTTATTGATAAACAGTATTCCAATATCAATTGAGCTACTTAAGTGCCTCATAATAGCCGCAGACCTCCTTAAATGGTTACTCCCACATGCTCGGAGTGCAATAATTGCTGACTTTTTGCGCATCACTTGCAAATTCATCAGTATCAATCCAAGCTTGTTCTGCGAAAACCTGTCTTTATAAATTTTGTATATATATATACATATATAAATTTGTTTAATATAGAGTGTCTTTTGTTGATGATCTGTTGCGATGTTCTGACAGTGCTCCTAAGACAAATAAAACGGGAGTAGCGCGCAAGGGCCCTTTAATCTGCAACCCGAATGTCTATTCAATTGGAATTTAATGACAAAATGCAAATAAACATGACCAAGCAGAGCGTGAACGACTCCTTTCCCCCGCGCCGCTTCCGTCCGCGTTTCGATCGGGAGGCTCCTCGCGACGGAAATTACGCACCGCTCCTTTAAGATTGACACGGATTGCAGAAAATGTGCACGCCGACGCCGCTCCCGCTGCCTGATTGACGGGTTATCATCGGGGAAAGTTTAGCGTTTAGCAGCGAAAGCGTCGCAAACGTACAAAAAAAAAAAAAAGAAAAGAAAAAAAGAACCCTGCGAAATTCTTGCCTCTGCGTCTCTTTGCGCCTTCACACATGACAGTTGTGCTTTTCGCAGGCAGCGCCGGAGACGCCTCCGTCACCCTCATGCGGCTCTTTACCCCCCCCCCCCCCGACAGCATCCCTTATCCCGGTCTAGTGTAGCTGATCCCTGCACACGTTCCTCCCCTCTCTATCCTCCTTCCCCGGCTTTTGTGAGACGGAGAGGTGAAGGGGATGTGTTTCTTTAACTGAGCCGGAGCTCTGCCGCAGCTTCCCTCTCGCCGCGAAGATAGGAGATGTGCTCTGCTTTGTTACTGCTAACCTGCTTGTTTGGAGGGGTGAGATCAGTGTGTGTGTGTGCGTGCATGCATGCGTGTGTGTGTGTGCGCGCGCGCGCGGTGCAGGAGTACTGAGAAATCCCATTACGGAGCCAAGTTGCTGCCACGCTTCCCCCATACACACTGTGAACCCGGTGTAATCCACTCTCACACACCCCATGCATCCTTGTTTGTGTGCGCACACTCACACAAACACACATATACCCTCTAGACTCGGCGGCGAGCTGTGTATCCCCGCCGCACTGTTGTGTTACCCACCGTGAAACATGACAGCTAATGATATCGAGGGCTTTTTTTTTTTTTTCTTTTAAAAAGGTGTGTCTCTGTGTGTGTACGTGTGTGTGTGTGCGCGTGGATTTCTTCCAGGCAGACATCGATTAGCGGGGAAAGAGCATTGGCTCGGTGTGAAAGCGGCAAAGTCAAAAGCTGCGCTTACATATATCAAATTAATTTAATACCATGCCCATTTTTTCGCCTTTTTTTTTTTTTTTTTTTTTAAAAGGATACTTTTCATGCCACGATCAGCCAATGAATATTCATACAGTATTTACTAATCTGTGCTCTGTTTTTGTGAGTTTTTAATGTGGGGGAAACTTCTCACGGCGGGTTCTGATGTTTAAATCGTAAAGTAAAAAGTTCAGAGAGTTGGAGCATTTAATAACAACTTTATGTTAAGACCTACCGACTGGTGTTTTGGTCCTGACAGTTGTCAGCTCCATCCAGGGGGAGTGGAAGTGTGGAAAAATAGCTTGAAATGTTTAAAAGAATATGAAATAAAATAAAGCAGGAAGAAGGGGCGAGGGGAGTGCAATTGACGCAGATTCAGCAGCTGGACAGCGACGTGACGCGAGTGTCCCTCAGTCTTCTGCGTCAGTCGATCAATCTTTTTTCACCGCCGCCGAGATGAAAAGCAAAACATGTCACACAAATGAGCGATCGGACGACGCGCCGCCACCTCCGAACCTCCGGGCGCCCGGAGGTCCGGGCCTCGAGGCCGGAGCTGCTCTCACGACGCTCTTTTTCGAACGGGCGCAAATTCACTCAAAATTTTTGCCAAATTCGGTGGCCACGTTTTGACCTCCACGCCGAGCCTCAAGTTTTCGGGGGAGCGTCTGTTGTTGTCGATTGTCTTCCGAGATGTAGTCTATCACATACACAATTTTTTGGGTGATGGCGCTTGCATGTACGGTGTCCCACAGTGGTCAAACAGCCACAGGCAAATGATAATATGGGATTAGTATGCAAAGGCCCTTTAATCTGTAAACTAACAATTGGAATTTAGTGGCATAATTTACATAAACATGACTAAATTCTGGATTTCTGTGGAACACGGCGCCGTATGTTTTGTCGCCCATTTCCCCCAGTTATCCTGCTTATAATTCAGTGAAGGAAAAGAAACAGCACTTCCCTTCCCTCCTTCCATGTGGTTTTCCTTACAGGTGCATGTAAAAAACGACGACATCGCAAACGTAGACGCGACATTTGACGCCCTTGAGCTCGGAGGTCTCTCCCCTTTTAATGAATGAACAAGTGAAACAAGCTGAGCGATGCCCTGATCTTCTTGTTTAAAAGAAATTAAAGAAGCATTGTAAAAAAAAAAAAAAGAGCCTGGGAACTGGGAGTGTTAAAGGCTTTAATGCAGTTAAAACTACCTTATTTGTCACCTTTTAAAAAAATTGCTCAAAGAAATGCTGCTGTTTCAAGTGCAAATCCACAAATCCATCATTTCATTCTCATAACAATCCCCTCCCACTTACTCTTTTATTGGAGTGATGGATCATCAGCGAGTAATCAGGCCTGCTCTCCGGGGCCCCCCTCCCTCTCGATATAGGTTTTTTTTTTTTTCACTGCTTAAGTCATTGCAGTTGAATATGAGTTCACCCACCAAGGCGGGGGGGAGGGCGGTAGGGGGTGTTCCCTCAGTTCCCTGATCCCTTCCTGCAGGCGGAGCGTAGGGGGCGCTGCTCACACTGCATTGCACCTGTGAGACGGGCCCAGAGGGCAGCCTATTTGTCACCAGCCTGTCTCTCTCTCTCTCTACCTTGCCATTGAGCGCTCACTCTCTCTTTGTGTGTGTGTGTGTGTGTGTGTGTGTGTGTGTACAAGCATGTGTTTACAAAACTTCCACGTGATCTAGTCTGTCCTCTGATATCCATTTGAGAATAGTTCTCTCAACACAATTTGGCAGGCAATTAGAATCTCTTGTCCCTTTAGTTTGACCTGGGTCTCTTTTAAATTGGTGGAACATTCATGTTTTGGGGATTTAAGGTGTAAGGTTAGTGTAAAGTTAGGGTTAGGGGTCAACATCATACGCACACGCAAGGCCTTGCATGGCTTTAGTATATCAATTCATATTTATAGGGATGCCTGTATTGCCACTCTTTTCCTCTCCAAATTTTAATTGCAGCACAAGTGACTGAAATGCTCCAAACCAAGTAGTAAACAACCAGGGTTATCATATCTGAACTATGTGTGCATACACCAAAATTTCATCGAAGGAACACAACGCAATCTGTTTCAGCACCATGGCAACAACACACTCTATTTCAGCTTGTTTTCATTGCTGAACCTTTTTTTTTTTAGGCTATTTTGTGACAAACGCTGTGCTGTACTTAGTAATGTCAGTGAGTGTCCATTGGTCATATCTTGTCGATACTAGAACTCTGCCACTGAGTCAAGTTGATAGTAATCATCTACACAAAATCTGCTTGTTACTATTGTATTATGGAGCAGAAAAAAAATATTAAATTGCACAGAAAGCTGAGGCAGCAAATGTCACCAAATTTCACAAGTAGCACGGAGTGGTATCCACAAATTGTATTCAAGGAAATATGAGGACTTATATGTTTTCCTTGTGGCTGTTAGAACCACTATATGCCAGGAACATGCTGTATACATATTTGTATATGATGGACTGACACCTGAGTCCTTCCTTGTTCTGGAATGGTTTTACGACAATTTTCACACCATCGCCTAGTTCATTATGACCTTATACTGCACACGGAGGCGTGTAGCGTCAAGATTTATATCACGATAGCTGATCTTACTGTACATTAGAGAAGCCGATCTTGTTTTTGCTGTCTGGCATGCCATTTCCTGTGACTCATTGGTTGCTCCTTGAGAGATAGATTAAATCATATTTGAAAATATTTGTTTTGTAATTAGGGACACGACAGTTGATGCACTGCATTTAAACCCGCGTGTGTGTGTGTATGTGTGTGAATAGTATCCTTGTATGCGATTACAGCAGCAACAACCCTCTCGCAACCCTACCTCCCACCCCACTGAGTTTATTTGCTGACGTCAGAGATGTTTTCCATGGTCAGCTGACCAGCGACCTCACAGAGCTTGTGATTCCCACACAGCACTGAGAATATGACCTGGGCCATCAGTCCATAAACAGCTGCAGGAGGTCGCCCAAGTGTGGCACTGTGCACTGGTAGCCGGGTGATGGGGTGGAGGTAGTGGACAACCAATACAACCTCTGTGCTGTGTTATCAACAGCAGTATCTTCATTTATTATTGCACAGTTTAGTTTTATTTTCTAGTGCCAATGGTAAAACCTTTATGTAGCACTGAAACATTTAAGCTATGGCATGAGCTAGACAAATTGCGTAATAAGTTTCAGACCTTCTCACCTTACTTATTTTTTTGTTTATTCACTTGCCGTTCGGGGGGGGGGTAATGATGTCATCCTGTAATTACGTATCACATCGTTGTTGACAATGTAACCCAAACACCATCTAACAAAATCAGCTGATGAACGCTGGAGCTTTAAGAGCCTATCAAACTGCTGCAGGGACGCTGTTGCTCCTGCATAACTACGCATTTTTGTTTGATTCAGTGTTATTTAGTTTCATTACTAAGTCTAATTCCTTATGCAAGCAAATGATGATTCACAAAAATTGATTAATAAAATAATAACACACTGTTAAAGTTGAGCTTAGGTGTTTTTTTGTTTTTTTTTCATTTTCGTCCACCTGTTGTGGTTGTTTCAGCGATTCAGTGATGCCACGAGATGGCGGGGCAGATCGCTTCGGTTGTTATTGTATGAGACTATAATTATCATGATAGCAGTGTTGATAGCACGGTTGGTGATGGGGTTATGTGATGTCTACCAGCTTGGCACTGGTCATGAAACAGTGTGATGGTGACGGGTGTGAGTGGAGCAGGTGGAGTGGGGCGGACGGGAGTCGGGCCATCGTCCAATTGGCCTCATCTAGACCCCAGTGACCTCTAGACCTTTACACCCTGGTGGTATAAAGGTCAAGCAAGACCTCTCAGCGTTTTGTTTATCTTGATTGCATTATTTTAAACACTAACTTATATTTGGTGCTTTTTGGATGCTTAATGTGGCAGGTGAAAATCTACATTTCTCTTTAGAACTTGCCAATTTCAAGCCCATCGCTGCATCCATCCCAAACACTTGTGCTGAATAATCTCATATCTGTCAGACATCTGACATGTGCAATTAGGTGAACTGTTCTGATGTTCTTGTCAATGTTCTGTGTTTTGGGAACACGCAGTCGTGTTTCTGTTCTATATAGACAACATGCTAATTTGGGGTGGGGATTTGAATGAACGCACAATGTTCTTTTCGCATTGGTGCAAACACACTCCCATTCACTCCACTATATTTTTTTCTACTTTTCTGAATATGCAGTACATGACTCTGCATAACTTACGTTGGGTTCCGGCAAATCAAGTACAACAAGCTGAAACGCTTATTCCAAAGTCTCCCACTCAGCTAAAGCTTTTGTGCTGTTCCTTATATGTAAACTAATTGGATAAAAATAAGTAAATATAGAAGTTACATAACATTTGGGTATTTCACATTATTTATATTAAGGTACTTTGAACAAGGGCTGTGAGGTCACATGTTGCTATTAACTGCGTAATTAAACCTGTAACCTGCCTGTGCCAGTCATGTATGTTGCCAAGTAGCTACCTCCAGTGTCTTTCCCTGAGATAATGGCATTTAATAATGACGGGACAAAAGGAAACAAAACAAAAGCCAATTGAAACAAAGCGAAATCTAAATTTAAACCCTATTTTTTTCACGATACTGCGTACACTTTTAATGATTCATATATCGGCCTTTTATTTTGAAGTTGCCTCCCTCCAATGTTGAGTTACTCCCTGCCCCTGTGCGATTCCCACATTCGTGACTGAGTACCCCAACCTGACTGGTTGTGCCCTCATTGCTCAAGTTATTAAGTTTGGGCTGCTCAGGTTTCTGTGCCAGTTCATCAATGACTTCATTTACGTGCACATAATTTTCCCACTATTATTTGAATAGGGCAATATTCAGAATTTGATTGCCATGTAAAAGCCATCATCTGTTTGGATATCTACTTCATTCCCAGTGAAACATTTCTGGTGAAAACATATGGGACATGTCGGCATTATTCTTGTTTTAGGAACATTCGCTGGGCGTACAAACAGTGTATTAAACATGTGTGCCTTCATTGGGCTGTTTGTGGAAGTTCGCAACACATGACTTCTTGACTGATCACAGAGCACTGTCAGTTCTCCGTGTTGTAAAAAAGGCAGCCAACGCATTGGCAAACCCGCAGAAGGGTGAAGACGATGGTGCGAGACGGAAGAAACACGACTGCAGTTTGAAAAGGAAGTAAATTCCTCCATAGCAGTTGAACAGGATGAGTGTCATTACATCAATCAGAGTGCGCATGACTGCATTATTCATTTTTGTTCGTCATGTAAACAAATTAGTTGGAATATTGTCTTTGTTGGAATATAGGTGCGCATGCAAATTTAGCCATCGTATTCACGTGTTCCAGTTTTACCAAATGACCCGACTGCTCCTTACCTATTATTGTATTTAGATTTTTCTCAGCTCAGTCAACAAACCACAAAAAAGTACACATTAGCCAGTGTGAAAGTTATCATAATATTGTCAACTCCTATTACAAAGCCTTAAGTCTGGTGTTCTGGCTGTTGCCATCTTAATCCTACGAAACCTGAGGTGTCCATGTTCGGATAAGAGGAGCTAAAGAATACTCTGCTTTAGCGTCTATTTAACTCTAATGGGACTGTAATTTAAAATGAGAACACCATTCTCTACTGCAGAGTACTTGAAACTACCAACCGAAACAGTGAACTGACTATAATAGATAAGTGAGATGTAGAGCCATTTCCCATAGTCTTCTACACAAGATACTCTTTTTACAACCAGTGAACCTGCCCTAGCTGGCCATCAAAACAAACGAAAAAAAAATGTTAATTTATCCCACTTTCTATCCCACTATGTTCACTTTTTGTTCTGGCAAGTCATGTCCGGTGCTACAACATGGTCTATGGTCTAGATTGACCATTGTCCATCATTAGTAGGGGGTTACATTTTGGTTAGATTTCTTGTTTTAACAAATATCTGAATTCTCTCACAGTCTATGTTCGGGTCATTTTGGTGTTCAACCTGTGACATGCTCACAGAAACAGTCGATTTTCTAAATCAAGAAGCTTAAAAGCATACTATGTCGATTTTCAAGCAGATTTCTGTCACTAGAGCGTGGATGGTAAGTACAAATGGAAAATGTCCAGAACCTGCTTGCACCCAGAGCCGCCCACTCATTTGCTGTCAAAAGTCAACCGGGCTTTGCATGAATCGGTGGACTCATGCCATCATCTGGTGGATTCATGCCGGCTCGTTCAAACTACAGACTGTACTTCCTCGTTTTTTACATGCCGGCCTCTGCTGACACTTGGATCAACAGAACATTGGCTGCACACTGACCAGACTACCGAACCCAACACTCTGAAGTTGCCTGACGCTGATTGCAGTCTTTTAGAAAAACAAGTACCAGTTCTACTCTGCCCAGTAACTGTAATAACTGTAATGACCGTAATGGACGTGTCTAACTCTAAAATCGACGTTTAACAAACGGACGGTGCTACAACAGCCCTCGGAGCTACTGACATTAGTCTGAACTCTGATCGGTTCAGGGGATCAAACTCTCGCAAACTTAGTTTTATGCGCTTACATGGCTCATAATAACATCTATTATGTGATTTCACACTGGAATACTGCTGTGTTAATAGCAAACACTGGACTTACTCAGTGCTCAGATGTCTGTTTGGTTCCATTTTGCTGACTGCAGTTGTTTTTCTCCACTTATCTTTCGGGAGCCTGAAGGGTTCCTTCTGTCTCCTGCTCTCTTGGTCTTTGCAGGAATATTGTAAACACGCCGCCTCCTCCACAGATTCAATAAGTCGATCCAAAAGAAAATGCCCCCTTGTGAAAGTCCTTGCTAATCTGCAACGGCCAAACACAGGGCTTCCTCCTCCAGTCGTCGTATTTCCGACATTCTGTCTCATTCTGCACTCATGGACGCGAGATTCCAGGGCAACACTATGAAACGTGTTTCCATTCAAACACTTTGGACAGAATGTTTTGATTTGCAGTGGAGCAAACAAGTATGCATAAGGCATGTAATTAAAGCATTTCAGCAGTTTGATTGAGTTGGTTGTTGATAGGTTGATAGGCTATTTTTACCACAGGCTGTCCAGAGACAACAAGCTGCTACTACTATTACATCCTCTATTTTTACGACCTGAGCTAATAGCCAAATACTCTTTACACACCTCATTTTTTCTTATGAACCGAAATAAATAAACTCATCTAGTAAAAGTCATTGAGACCTTTCAGTTTGACTCTTTTGATTGACCTGGTCCTTAAAAACTAAGCACTTAGATATTACATGGATCTCCCTGTCAGTTCTATTAAATGTTAGAGCTTCAAATTTGGAATAAAGGCTACTTAATTTAAATTGGTGCTAACAAGCTAGCAGTGGTCTGTCTTGTCATGTAATACCATGTTTTTTCCCCTCAAGAGGCAATATTAGTCAATGTAGAGAAGAAGAAGTTGCAGCTCTGTTCCGATCTTTTCCAGCGATTATGTCTGTGTCAAGGGAGTCGTACAAATGGTGTGGCGCCGTAAAGGGAGAGCTCAGTGCAGTGAGCGAGCGTGCTGGTGAGGTGCAGCTGCCGCTGAGAGCAGAGGAGAGACGACCAAAGGAGCGGACTAAATTAGCATTAAAGGTGAGAACACAGTCGTGTAACATTTTGCATCGTATATTGTACAGTGTCCCGCTGGCTTTCCACAATATTTTGCATCCCCGCTGCTGAGTAATTTCTAGTAATATCTCGCCCCTATTGGTTTGAGGAGTGGAAAAATATCAGTCCATTTAAAGATTCAGTTACTCTGCAGCTTCCAGTGGCTCTGAAACCAACACATAGCCAATCGATGGTATATTCTTCCCATGGATTTCTGTGAGTCTGTTTTGATTATTCTGTAAATTGGCAGTCACGAACCCTCCATACACCCAAGCCACATGCATAGCCTGCGCCACTTAGAGTGGTACTAAAATATTCCACCAAAATCTCACTGCACTGTCTATTACCTCACACAGGTTACTGCGGTTCATCAGGCTGGATTCTTCCGTCCAGTAACGCACAAGGTGACTCTTGTGGATTCCCGTCATGCTTGAGACGTCACTCTATGCGACCGTGCTGCTTTCTACTTTTAGCGCACGCACGACGCGCTCCTCATAATATTACACACTCCTCTTTCCATTCGCATCCAATCATCCGTGCTGGGGCTGGTTATTACTAAAGGGATAGCTCAATCACTCATTATCTTCTCACCACTACGCCGCTGGTGGGGGGAGGTGGGGCAGCTATGGTGGTATGGTGTGGCTGACACCGCAGCGCCGTGTCAGGAGTAAACAAAACAACAACAGATAAAAACAAAAAACAAAACATGAAACGTGTTTACACTCCTCCTTTGGCGTCATCCAAGTGTCCGTAGGCGCAACATTGAAATTTGTCACGAAATGAGCTGCATTATGTAACCGTTAGGTTAAATTACAGGACACACCTTCAAGTGGACACATCTGGTGTCATAAAAGCAAATCCCTTGAGTTGAGCCATGCCAGCACATCTGTATGAAAAACTCTTTTTTCCCCCCACACACTCACAATAGAGCTGTGTCTTTCAGGAGTCTTAAAAAATTATGCCATTATCCTGATTTATACAATTTTTGCAGCTTACCTTTGTCTGTAACGACATGCTTTTAATGAAATTAACAACTTTGAAGAAACTTTTTTTAAGGATATTTTTGAAGCCTTGCCTGCTGCTAAAAGCTTGTTGCAGCTGATTTTTGTTTTTAATGGCTGCCATGGTATCATCTAAGCTTATAACAGGAGCTAGGGGTTGAGGGTTGATTTCAGGAAATCCGAGCAAAGTAATATTCTTCGAATTCATACGTGTGGAGTATTGCAATGACATTTATTGTGATATTGCAGTTTCTCACCTTTTTTCAACTGCAAATAGCGCTCCGAAACTTTAGCCCTTGGACTGAAATTTAAAGCCGACCGACCGTCCCAAAAAAAATCCCAGCTATAAATGTTTCACGCACCACTGCAGTTAATAAAATGAAAGACTGATACTTGGCATCTGTGCATCGATACACCATCGATCACGATGGAAAATATAGCAATACAATACTATACTGTATCAGTTTTTCCCTCCACCCCTGGCAGACTCCACTAGCTGAAGTTAGACTGGTGTTCCTCTGAAAGTAGAGTTCTAACTAGATAAATGTGAAGCCGGATATGGTTCCGTCCATGGAGGATACCTGTACCTGGGGGTCACCTGATCCGCGTGGAAGGATTGATCCCAGGTCTATTCCGGCCCCCCGACTTGAGGTTCTGAAAACTGCCGGGTCTTCTGACTGCTGCTCCTTGACTGCTTCAGGTGAAGACAAACTCTGAGCTATAATAAACCACAAGGTTAAATAAATCATCCCACTTGCCCACCACGCCGCCCCCTTGGAGAACCTCGACAGTGTCACCGAGTGCACTTACTGTTAACTCATGTTACAGATCCACAGATGTTTTAGCAGTTATACATGGGCTCAGAAGGACACTAATATCTAACATTGATGTTTTTGTGTTGTTGTTTTTTTTTTGCAGTGATTGTTGCAAGCAACTTGACAAGTCTTTTAAGGGGCCTTTTACCAAAAGGCAATGAAAAATGGTCTCCCACTACTCCAAATCATGAGAAATTAGCTGTGTTTCCAGGAAAACAGAAAACAGCCAATATTTCTTATGGATTCTTATGTTAGCTGTGGGAGATGCAGACACCTTTCACAAAACCGTTTTGAATTTTTGTGACAATTTGACTCACATGACCAGCGGTTCTTGCCTTGAGAGAGCAAGGAGATTCTTGTTCCTCGGCATCACGTCTTCCCAAAATGCGTTAAAACATGGCTGACATAAGCAACAGGTTACCTGTGGACCAATGAGGAAACAAACAAACAAACAAACAAACAAACAAACAAACAAACAGCAAAAGTAAACAACTGCTTTGTTTCCAGTTTGCACTCTACTTCTTTGCATTTTCCTCTTGCAACATTTCAATTGCCCATTGAATGGAAACTTAGACATTGTGGTTTAGCCCCAGTGATTGTGAGCAAGACAACGAGTCCAATGCAACCCCGAATGACTCCCTCTTTAGCTCGATCTCCACTCCCTTACATAATACTTTGCTACCGTCAATGACAGCCTTCCTGTTGAATTTCAGCAGCGTTCTATCAAAACATTGGACTGTGCGGTTTTTAGCTTCTTTGTTTCACCCAAGATGCTTTTTGAAGGCACAAAACTTCACAATGCTACGCAGAGAATTGGGGTGCTCAAGCACGACGGCGCAAACTATGGCAAGATCGACGCGCAGCACAAACCAAGATGTAGAAAGAAATGAAAATTGATGTCTAACCCCCAAGACACCTCAAGAGTCACATGTTCACTGCGTGCTATCTCAATTAGACTGTCCCTAGAGACTGTGCGCCTGGTTGCAACATAGCCTACCGTTTTCACCAAAAGAAGCTAGATATTTGATTTACGGTATATTCCTTCATTCACTCTGATCTAGTAACATTTATACTGATAATTATACCTCTAAAAATCTCATGTGTTACCTTTATTGTCATACTTAGACCAAACATATGGATTTTGTACTCTTTTGACTTTGGACGTGCCATATTTGAGCAGCAGAAGCTCAGGTGTTAGGAGGCTAAGGGCCAGACCCATTGAGTTTATTCATGCACAGGGTTGTTTTAGGTCCGTAATATGTATCTTGTCAGGCTCGTGGAAAAACATCCGTCCAAAATATGCATTGGTGTGTTTAGTCCTGTCGCCGTAGGCTGCTCACAGGACTCAGGGTCAGTCTTGAGTGGCTAGGACTGCCTGCTCGCTGCCCCACCACCATAATTTGCATAGTACTGTTGAAACCAACCTAAAACTAAAAACCGTAAATGCTAGAGCATTTCTTCTATTTTCAGCAGAAAACAAGGACTTTTGTGACGTCTTTCGTCATGCAAATTAACATTTTGAAAATAATCCAATTACATCATCCAAATAACGCGCAACTATCTTATTCAGTCAATGCAGTTTGTGTTTATTTCAGTAAGGACGACTCTCTAGGAGAATGGCAATCAAAGAATTTTGCGTGTTGGATACGTAACAGTTATCTTTGGCAGAATGGTTTAGGTCTGGGGGGTTTCTTTATCACACACACACTCACACAGCAGTATGGGAACAAAAGCATCCACCAAAGATGGGAAGAATTCCATTTAAACAGCAGGGATATGGCTTTAGAAAGCAGCTCAGTCTCAAGAATGATTTGAGTCATAACAAAGTGAGTCAGCAACCCGTAGATAGCGAAGAAAGGAAAGCTGCCCTTTTGGATTGTGGGGGCAGTCGGAGGTGCTTACCATAAAACCTGGATTAAGCCATGTAGAATCCGGTGGTCAGGAGACATGTGAAACTTAATGCAACTGCGCCGAAGAGGTCCAGCCGAGTGGAGTCTCTAGCTGCAGGCAACAGCAGCGGGCATCTGTGACTCCTTCAAAGTCCTCCAAAAACCAAAGTTGGATTGTAGAGCAAGCTGCCGCGGTGAATGGCACGGGCTTATTTTAGTGTGAGTCCAGCACGCAAGAGGGTGACAGTGGGACGGCTTAGATAGCGGCTCTTATATTTTTGAAAACAAAACATATACTGGCAGCTTTTATGTTATGCTTAGTTGGTGTTTATCCCAAAATCCATTTGTGTTCAGTCAGATAATCCCGCAATAAATCCAGGGCCATGTGATTTTGGAGCATTGGTAGACTTTTGGAGAGTCATGGGAACGGGGGCCCATCGTCTCATTCTTACCTCTAAAATCTGGACGCTAGTGGCATCCAGGTTATAGCTAAGAGCCGCATCCTCACAGTGACGCTGCCTGAGTGACTCAATGACCTTGTTGCAAGCTTGCTAAATGCACAATATATAAACAAGAAAACTTTTAGGTTACCAGGGCGTGCATTCCTCCTCTTTTGGCAGGGTTTAGACGGGACTTCCATGCCAAGCCAACATGTTCTAGCCCAGTGTCACCAAAATGGATATTGTAGCTCCTGTCAGGACAGCCGCAAGTGCCCCTCCCGAAATGTTCTTTCATATGACATTCACCGCAAAGTTGTTGCTGTTGTTTTAAGAATATGACCAAACATAGTTGGTTTAAAAACACAATGAGGAACAATTTTCTCTCGTTGAATTTTAATGTCAGTATTGTGGTGCGATCAACGTGGCATGCACACCACATGCTGACTGGATTTATGCTGGTGGGTGGAAGCCTGAGTCAGATATTTGTACTTCCTTGGTCAGAATGACTGTCTTGGGTTGTCTTTGAAATTGCCTAACACGCTATTTATGCTAAAAGTGACATCAAATTGAGTATGTAGTGCGTTTCGGCTGCAGAGGATGTCAATTTTGTGTATGAGATATTCCTGGAGTTGTACTAGATATAAATGTAAATGTAAATGTACTTTATTTATATAGCCTCACCCTAACCCTTTGCAACAACCCACAGGCGAGCCAAAGTGACTCACAAGACATCAAATGGAAATTAAAAAATGCAAAAGAGAACAAGTAAACAGATATGAGTAGATAAAAACAATTAAAAAAAAGATGAAAGAATAAAAGTGTCACCACGCTACCGGGTATTAAAAGCCATTCTAAATAAATATGTTTTTCAGCTTTGATTTGAAGAGGCCCGGGTCAGAGATAAGGTGCATGTCATTGGAGTGCTTATTCACGAGCCTGGGGGTGGCAACTGAAAAGGCTTGGTCGCCCCAGTGTTTGTATTTTGACCTGGGCAATTCCAATGAGAGTTTATCTCTGATAAATAAGATGGGGCGAGGCCATTAAGAGCTTTAAAAGCAAACATTAAAAGTTTAAAATCAATTCTAAAATGGACTGGAGACCAATGGAGGGAATAAAGGCCACGACTAATGTGCTCTCGTCTGTTAGTCTTAATTAAAAGATGGGAAGCTGCATTTTTTACAAGTTGAAGGTGGCTAAGAGAAGACCGGGAGACGCCAACATAAAGTGCATTGCAGTAATCTATTCTCGAGCAAACAAGAGCATGAATGGCTTTGGCCAGAAGATGGAGTTGAAAAAGTATGTCTTAACAAAATTGTTGTTTTGTTTATCGGATTTCAAATAACTGTTGAAAAACAATCCTAGATTTCTGACAGTTG
>CAAKHG010018905.1:0-20171 GCA_901007715.1 Dactylopterus volitans
AGAGGGGGGGGGGGGGGGTGGGGGGGGGGGGGGGGGGGGGGGGGGGGGGGTTATTTGCTTTTTACTTGCGGGACAAATGAGACGTGATTGAAACTATGACATGAATCTGCGGTGACGTTTGATGTCGTTAGGAGTCGAAAATAAGGCTGATTTTTATAAGTGTAGCAGGATTTCGTCCTTTCTGATCAGATGCTCCTCCCCTTTTTGTCGCAGAGAATCTGACTTTGTAGTTGAGGTTGCAGTTTGGTAAGAAAAAAAAAAGAATGATTCAAAGGAATTCCAAACTGCCGCCATTAAACAACAAATCTGTCGGACTTACAGTTTTGTTTATGTACTTGAGTCGGAGTGCGGAGCAACTATGGGGCAAAAGTTTCTGCCGGAAACTGGAGCTTTCCATCTCAAGCTTTCCCAAAATTTCCTCGGCTAGATTGCACCTAATGTTCCACAACAATACAGTATTAATATGTTGCCTTGATATCTGTTTATTTATTTGTATGAATGGATTGTCCCTGGTTATTAATAAAAAATTTAAAAAAAAGTCAACAATGGCCAACATCATTTAATGATTACACACACATCAGCAACAAATAAATTACACATCAGCAACAAATAAATAGCTTTTTTTTCCTAAGTCAAAAGGCAAACTGAAGAAATATACACACCAAATATACACGATAGAGCACGACAGACAGTCCCTGCTTGTGCCGCCATATCACATTATCATAAACAGATGATCGTTGAGGCCTCATCATCGCAAAACATATCTTCATCTTTTTCATTTCTCTCTTTTTTTTATTTCATCCTTGTGTTTCATTCTCAGATTCTCAGATCTGGGAAGGGGGGGGGGACTCTCACTTCTCAGAAAATTAGGGACATTTTTCTTTTTAAAAAAAAACAAAAAAAAACCTTAAAACACAACAAAGTAAGTTCCTCCGCCAGAGGTTGCTGTACATGCAGTCTTACATCCAGCACATGTACAACCCACTGAGGGCGCGACATGAGTCCGCTTGGCCTGCTGCAACACCAGTCCGGTGAAATACGTTAGAAATCCAGTGGAACATGTTTAATCTAAAAGGAACAATGGTGAGTTTGTATAACTTAGGGAGGAAAAAAACTGCGTTTATTAAACATGTCGAATGGGTTTTAGGTATCTGAATCTTTGTTGACGCTGCTTTTGTCTTCTCGGCTCACTTATTCATGTGCTTCTTCATTCGCTGCACCTCCATCTGAAATGAAGTCAAGCAAAAGCCGTGAGTGCAGTGCGGGAAGACCACGAATCTGGTACTCTCACGGCATTAAACCAGTTATGGCGAGATTAAAAAAAAAAAAAAGAGGCCGATGCTTCCCAGAAATTATGTGGTTATTTTGGATGTTGCGAAACCCCTGAGCCAGATGAAAGTCGTTAACGCGTGTGTTTAGAGAGTAGATAAGTCACCCATTGTTAAGTGCATTGTCGTTACAAAGCACCTTGAGCTGGTGCCTTTGGTCCTTCATGTCGTACCTGCAAGGTCAGGCGAATCCTCTTCTCCTCGTCCAGCTCGTTCATCAGCAGTTTGATTTCTTTGCTGGAAGAGGACGATGTCGGGTTAAGACAAACGAGTTCAAACGCGGAAGGTCGGGGGGGGGCTAACGCCCGAATAAGAGCTGTGGAGCGGAGCCAATATCCACCATGCAGGGGGGCGAGAGGAAAGCGCGGGCACCGCTTGCTACCGCGAGAGCGGAGAGAGGACGGTGTCGTACTTGTGTTGACTCTTCATCTGCTCAAACTGGTCCCTCAGCTCTCTCAGCTCGGTCTGCAGCTCCTCCAGCTTGGGGGACGCGTGTCCCGCAGGGCTCCCGCCGGGCCTCGCGTGGAGAACCGCAGACAGAGCTTTCGGCAACAGGGAGGTGAAGGACTGGGCGGCGGCTACGGGAGAGGACGGCGGGAGATGGCCTCGGGGTTCCGCTGCCTGCGGAGCGCGACAGGGAGCAGCTAAATACACAAATGCGCCACAAAGGAAGAGTGTGTACAGTATTTTTTTTTTCACGCACTCACAGGCAGGGCAGCGCCATTTTGACTTGTTTCAGGTGAAAACTCTCGCAGTGCAGAAGAATCAGGCTCTTCACTCCGTTTTTCCCTTCTCTCCAGTTCCATGGAGCGTGTTACCTGGAGGTCAGGCCGAGTTTGAGACGTGTGAGGAATAAACCACTTCAAGGGAATGTCCACTTGCACCCAGGTGAGAACGGTCGCATGGCAGCTCTTAAGCTATTTACACCCATTGACCCTCCACAAATGATAAAAGTCTACTGGAGGAGTACTGTAGCTTGTGGTGGGTGACCGGTTTAAGGGTGACTGCCCTGGCGACGCATCTCGGGTTTATTGTTATATTGTTGACATATAATAGCTGACCGATTATTTTTAGCGTTATTATCCATTTTCTGTCCCAGTTCTGACGGGTTTAGGCAAAAAAAGCCAAAGGATGCTGCTTGTCCAGCTTTAGGAAAAAATGATGGGCCGGCTGAAATCAGAGTTTAATCATTTCTGGCAGAAATGCATTGGTGAAAAAGTCTCCCAAGAGCCTGGGTGCAAATAGCATTTTTGGAAATGGACAAAATCCGATAAAATGACTTGGTACCTCATCGATCCTACGACACACACACACTGAAAGCCACAAATACGCACAAAATACACAGTCTGAGGTGGTTTTAACGCAGAAAAATCTCAGCCAGAAGACTGAGGTTCAGCTCCCGCGTGAAGCTTTTTCCAAAGAGTTTTCCAAGAACATTTGGAGCAGGACCCTCAGTGACATATAAAATTTAAAATGTGCGGCATTTAGACTTAAACCGTTACAAAAAATGAGTGCTGCCTCTACGTGTAGAGTTAAATTATGCTCATAATTACTTTTTAGCTGTTAAATAAACAAACAACAAAAAATGAGTGGCTCAGGTGTTTCATGTGGGAGCTTCAGTCAGTTATAAAGTACACGAATTTTAAACGGCCTTTGTGACAAAACTACTGCCACGTGCCATCTGCGCACGGCGTCGCTGGCCACGCACGTCTGGAAGCTAACGGCATCTGCCGCTGAAAATTTAAAGTACTTCTGGTGACGCTGACCCCCAGAAGCTGTTTGTTTAAGTCAGTGACATTTGGCCGCAGGACCAACGACGGTTTTCCAGCTGATGAATTCCAGAGCAAGCACCTTCTTCTCGTTTTAAGTAAGGAGTCGGGGCCGACATCTCCTACAGCTGCACATAGCTGCGCATGGAGCAGCTTGGGGGAAGTTAAATTTATCCAAACAGGAGCGCGGATTCCTTTCATTCGGAGCCGTGGTCGTATCGTGGGACTGGATTATACGCTAATGCAAGGACCTGATGACTGTTTTTAAAGTGCATGCTGTACTTCCCGGAGACCCGAGGCCCTGACTGTAACCGCTGATCTGCAGCTCGAGCTACCTGCTCACTCAGCCGCTCCGCCATCGACACGATCGAGTCAAACTCCTCGGCGTCTTCAAGAGAAACAGAGAGTCAGTGCGGGGACGCGCGTCACTCAAACGCGCTGTCGCAGGAAGCCATTTTCAAAGAAACTTCTTTTTTTTTGTCCTTTTTAATATTCCAAGCCCTTTGAACATGCAAGCACTCAAAGCATATTTCAAATTGTGTGGCAACTGATGACGTAACAACAACGGTTGCAGGGCTTACCGGGGATGAGGGCCGAGCTATAGCTGCCCATCGCGACAGAGGGGGGGGGGTGTTATTGCGGAAGGAGACACAGGCAAAGACAGAAAAACCCGCAGTCTTTAGATCTACATCTACAAAAAACGACAGATTGAGGCGAGTCAGGCAGGCGGACGCCAAAGGACACAAGTGCAACCTGTTGAAGAAAACATGCTTTTTAAAAAAAAAATTTTAATACCTTTTTTTTTTAAGCTGCTTCTCTGCTCTTCATTACATAACAGGTTTAGTTTGCGCAATGAACGGCGAGGAATAAAAGCAGAGGGGCAATTACTGTAAGTGTGGGTGCCACAATGGTGGAGGCGGCCGTTTCGCTCATGCCATGGCAGCGGACGAGTGGGCAGCACATGCTGGGGCCAATGGGGGTGGGGGAAGGGGTGGGGAGGTTGCGGTGAGGTCATACGGTGGGTTAGTGAATGAATGCACTGAACCAATTCCCAGATTATTGTGAGTTACAGTCGAGGATCTGGTGAATACACTCACCTCGTTTCGTCAGCCTGCGCCGCCGAGATACAACAACAGCATCTGCGGTAACCGGACACCGCGCATTGTAACCCGCGGCGGCCTCCCGGGCATGTCGTGGTGAGGAGCGGCGCTGTCAGGGCTAAGTTTAGCACGGTGAGCGAGGCGGGGGCGCTCCGCTCCGCTCGCAGAAAATAATCGGCGGGGCAGGGCGAAGGGCGCCGCACACTGAAGGGCAAGAGCGCGCGGGCTCGCTTGTGTGTGAAGGGGCGAGCCGACATGGTCACACCGGGCGGTGGCGGCTCGCGTCCACGTTTGGCGGCACGTGTGCGGTCGTGCAAACGGGCCAAGCTGGCGTCAGAGCGGGGAGACGCGAAGGCGGAGACGCCAAACGGTAACGGTGGCTGCATGCCATTGATCGGCCCCGGAGACACGCGACAGCGACCGAGCGCGCCCGGCGGGCGGTGCTTCGAAATGAAGCTCACTCATGCTGGAGGCGGCCACCGTTAAACAAATAGCTCCGACAAATCAAAATGGCTGCCGCGAAGGGGGGGGTGCCGGTGAAGTTTTAAGGTCATCTCAGCAGAAAAAGGAAGCAGCTGTGCGAGCGCGGCCTGAAAAATCACGGATATCCAAACAGTGATCAGTTGTTCTTGGAGGCCCGCAGCCGGTTCTGAGAGGTGCGATCGTTTTCATCCAGATGTGAGCGGGACGCGTCTCCCGCGGTGAGCGAATCTGTGTGCGCGTCTACATAACATTAATGGACACATAAACGACAGCCGCTAACACCGTTTTAACAAACCCCCTTAATTTATGACGTTGGGAACGTTTCCCTATCATTTCACGTAAAAATGGCTGCTTCTTTTGCTGTTGTTTACCTGCAGTATTACACCGTTTTAGTCCACACACCTGGTTCAACAATTCTGCTGAGCTTGATTGTGATTGGCTGTCCCAGTGAGCCCTTAACAAATTCCATTCTTATAGTGCCACTGGGCACCATCAGTTACTTAAGTGTGTCATGGTTGACTGGGACAAATCCTGAAAAGTTTTTAAACATGCTCATTCAGAAAAAGAAAAAAAAAACTTTTAATTAAGTAAAGAGAACGATTAAAATCACATCCCTTCAACTATAATAAAGCTCAGCATTTAGAGGACGATTTCAGAACACAAAATGATTTGCACTCAACTTTGGTGTTGTTAAGGCGACTGAATCTACGCGCAAAAAAAACAACTCACATGTTTGCCTGTTAAATCAACTTTAATTCCAAGTCTCAAATGATAAACTGAACATGTAATTATACAAGTTATACAAGTGATGGCGAAGTGTCATTCGACCGGCTGTGGTTTCTAAGCAAAAACACAGATGATTACTCGACGGGACATCTCACATGTTATGTCTTTACAAAAAAAGAAAAAAAAAAGGGTGAGATGTAAACAAAAAGGGTCTCCCTGTTGTAAACCTGAAAACCATCTGTTGCTGCTAGAAGGAGAAACGCTAATGAGAACTATTACGATGGGGACTGCTGGGACCGCACGCACTAACTCCCTAACTACCACACGCAGGAGAAGACGCAGGGCAGTTACATGTAATAGTGTACTTTCCAAAACGTCAGAAAACAACGCACTGCTGCACTTTAGCAAAAAGCAAGTGAAAACACCTCTACCAGGGGGCACATGTAAGCAACAACACTTCCGTTATGTACAGGCGGGGGAAAAAAAAAAGGAGGCTGTAGTGACAAACGGGCTTCTGCAGTCCATCCAGTCCAGTTTCCAGTGTTCAAATTTACAGTACCGTCGTCTGCAGAATGTGGCACCTGCCGAGGAGAATGAAAAAAAAAAATTACACTGCTTTGTTCTTCACAGCAGATTTAAAGTTCTCCAGACGCTAAGTAGGCAAACGTCAGGCCTTTTAGAGAAATGACACTATACCGATTGGGAAAAACCAACGCTCCCGAGTATGATCCACTTCCTCAAAACCTACCTGAGGTCTTCACCAGCGCGGTTGGTTGGGTCCTCGGTTGAAGGGCCCACGCTGACGCATCACTCTCATGTTGCGGTATTTGAACATTATGCTGTGACTTTTTCGGAACACTGGCCTCTGGTTCGGGAAGGGACGCGACACCAAGCTCTCCTTAGGAGACCACCAAAAAAAACAAAACCCATCAGGTATTAGTCAATGACTCAACATTTAAGGGAGCCATTTGTCTCTTATAAAAAGCTTTGCCTACCATGAGCGGTCTCCTGACATTTCCAGATAGCTCAGGGCCCAGCCTCCTGGGAGCACCAGTGAACCTTGGTCTCTGTGAAACAAAAAGAGTCATGGCTGAGAACACCTACGATCACGCTTAAAAAAAACAAACAAAAAACTAAAACCTCATCTACAGCAGACACAGTCCTGTGGAGATGTAAGCATACTATATATTCAAATACGCAGCTGATGTTGAGTTACACGCCTGATACGCTCAGTGAACAATTCTACTGTAATTACAATAACTGGGTTTTTGTGCTACCAAAAGGTTATTTGTTTCTTTTATTAGGAAATCTACTCAATAAAATTCAATAGAATGAAGCCTCTCAAAAACGCAAAAACAGCACTTAATAGGAACATGTGTTCACAGTGCAAGCTAACTATAACGGTGGCAGGAGTTCAGCATAGTTCGATGGAGTCCATGTTGCACTCACCTGCATGGGTCCCATTCCTGGACCTGGTCTCCTGAAGGGCCGCCCTTGTCTGTAGCCATCATGCATCATATGAATCGGCCTACAAAAACAAAAGTAACTTCAGAAAAAGCACAGTGGAGAATCGGGTTGTCGGGCTGACGGTGTCAAACTCAACCTTTCCGGTTATCGACTAAGAGAAAATTTCATTAATTGAAAGCAACTAACCGGAATATTCTCTTATCCAAATATCCCCGTCTCCTGTCTTCAGGCGATCTGGAGTCTGCCTTTGAGAGTCGGCTGTCCTGTGCGTCATCTGCATTTGAACTGCGTTCTAAAAAGACAAGATGACGCAGCTTTTGGTTGATGTTCAAAACGTTTTCTCTTTCACCCGAGGCACAAAACGGGCAAACGCTTCTGCTCACGGGACTTTCATGCGACACGAGATCACCCCTAAATAAAAAAAAAAAAAAACCCAGCATTTACCAGTCTTAGACTTTGGACTATGCTCTTTTGAAGGCGAGTCGTCCTTGGAGGAGGTGCTTGGCCCCGGTGGCCAGTGGGACAAAATGACAAGATCGCGCTTCTCGATGGGAGAAGATCTGAGGAGAGATGGGTAGAGGCGGCGTTAGCTAAGCCAGCAAGCCTACCTCAGGCTAGGTCAGCGTATGAACGCCTGAAAATATGATCTGGATACATCACATCTTTCGTGTAGTAATAATCTTAATTAACCAGTCAGCTCTTTAGAATTGATGCAACATAAACCATTAATGAACAGTTTTGTAGGAATACAACGCATCACGAGGGTACTTACAAAAAAACCCATGGAACGTCCATGCTCCGTTAGTCCTATTTTTGTACCCTGAATCAATCTGAGCTCTCCTCATTTACTCAGTGATTGTTAAAACGGGTAAATCTTGGAGGAGTTTTATATCGGTCTAGATCATGCCACCAAATCTTCTATCATCTCTCACAGAAGCACGGGCGGAAACCAACATCGTTATATTGTTGTCATGCTGATCTTGGAACAGATTTATCGCCAGTTCGTTGCGGTTTTTGTTCCTTTGGTGGCCTCGTGGTGGTAGATGGGAGGTTTAATGGTGCGGTATGTGTGTGAGAGAGCACATCCGGCTTCTGAGGCTTCCTCTCCATGGTTGTGAAGCAGGGATAAGAGATGATCCCAAGCTGGTCTGCCCATCACCAAGTCCAGTTTTCAAATTACTGCAGGCTTTGCAGATGTCACAAACATTCCCACTCCCTTCTTAGAACTTGGGAGACCCTGGACATCATGACAGACTGGTCGGTTGGTCAGTTGTGCAATAAGAACACAGCAAATGGGCCGAGACGCTCCTCCTTTACTTCTTCGTGCAATAGTTTTGCCCACAGAAAGATTCAAGTGCAGAAATGCGGTCGAGGCCGTCGTGGTTGTCCGTTATTCATGGCAATGTGGTCCTGGGCCGACACATGCAGGCGTGAGCACGGACGTCACACATCCTTGGTTACATTCCCGTCGCTGTCCTGGTCTCCATCAGGCTGATGATGACAGCTACATTCAGGGCAGAACTGACCGCAGCGCGGACGCAATTCACATCGGTAAGAACATAACGGGGTGGCAGAGAGGCTGCGGGTTGAGCCTTTGCTCTCCTGCAATCTGTTTTCACTTTGTCGACGTTTAATCTCGCCGGTGATTTCCAGTGACTCCATTCTTAAGACTTGTCCAGCTACTTAAAATTACGTTTCCCTGAGGCCAATCCTGACTTGCCATAAACAGGAGGTGGCCACCTTGTGGCTCTATGATCGCCTCTGATTACTGCAAAAGTGGATATGAACATCCATGGTGTATTGCAACAGACATGTGACTCCCAAACTCTGACGTGATTTTTGCCTGATGTGCAAAGGCTTGGAAGCTACAGCGGATCGTCTTGCAGTTGACATGACTGTAGAAGAGCAGAACTCTCCGAGGACTTTGGTGCCATGTGTTAGGTACGAAGAGGCGGTTTGGCTCTTCTTGGGTTCGGCTAACCTTGAACAGCAATGATGCAACACCATCCACCGGCTTTAACGCTTCTCTTGCAGAAGCTCGTATTGCAATCCAATCCCATCGATACAAATCCATTTCCAAATTCCACTCGGGTGACACATGCACTGGGTGTTACTCCAGATCTATCATGTAGGCATTTGATGAATGCGCGAGGATCAACATTCCCAAATATGCCGACTGAAGCGATGTTTAAAGTCAAACAGACCAATTGTTTGCCGAGTATTTTGTCGTGCCGTAACAGCTTTTAAAAAGACTTACTTCCGCAACTTAGCCTCCAATAATGAATTGGGGTTTTACTCAAAAGTTATGCATCAGTGAGTTAAGTGAAAATGAATCCAGTTGTGTGTCATCTACTGAAACTGACGGACGCAAAAAAGAATGTCCTTCCGTGACATGCATTCCTCTTCATTGTTTTATGGTTTCTGTCATCTGTTGGCAAAGATCGCCGTCGACATCTTGGCAATTTGGTTGCATTCAGAGTAAAATTATGCGTCATAGCTTGGACAAGCTCTGTTTTAGGATATTCCTTCACCAAACAAGCTTTTTCTGGCATTTTGGCTGGCGGTATGACTCATCAGTCAACCTTGGATACGCGTTGCTTTTCCCAAGGTCCTTGTCATGGTTGAGATATTCCCAGAAATTCAGGGGGCAGCGTGTCAACATTAGTTGAGCTGATGTTAAGCGCAGTCCTCATTGAGATCATCAATTTCCTTACTTTACATACGCAGGCACAAAATGTTTTAGACTATATGCTGCGACTTCAGCTCCGGTTTTCTTCCATGTTCCATGTCCAGGTGGATAGCCAAAATGTGATGAAGACAATTAACGGGGGCAAACTGTGGAATCCTTGACCAGCACAGATACACAAATCTTTCCGCCATCCTCATCGGGTGTCGTTAACATTTTTCCCAGCTTTCGGGGGAGATCGACTCAATTGACCCACACGCAAGCACAAACTAAACATCTTCTCTTCGGCCCACGTGAGAGGACGGTATTGTGAAACATATGCGGAGCGCATCTGAAAACTTCGTAGCCTTTCATCAACTGAACCAGTGTGGCACATTTTGCCCATCATGACATCTCCACTTTTCACAGCCGGCACCCCCTTCAAATAGAGACATTCTTTCTTGACCTCCCAATCACCATCAAGCCCCTGCGAAGAGTGCTAGAAGGAAAATACCATACCTGTGAGTGTTCAAGGACCGGCGGGACTCCACCTGTTCTTTTTCGGTATCAGAGTCTCCTGAGGAATCGCTTGAGTCACTGTCTTCTTTGGAAGACGACTGCTGTGATCCCGATCCCGATCCCTCTGGTTCCAGGTTTTTCAGGCAAACTGCATTTGACTGGAAACGCTTCTTCCTCATTGCGAGGACAGCGCTGGCATCTCCCCGTGAGGCAGAGTCGCCCAGGCGGGGCTTGGGTTTCATGGTTGGGGATATTTTGAGCCTCATGAGAGACTCCGTTCTCATCTGTCGGCCTTTGACGAGGAAACTTTTATCCCTAAGAGACAAAGGTTTACCACCAAATGGTCTGGCAATACTGAGCAGCTGAGGTCTCTCTCTCCTGGGGTACTTTGGATTGCCATGCTCCAGTGCGGGGTTAGATGAGGGCAGGCTGATGTCCGATATCCTCCTCTTGCGAGGTCCCGCCACTTGCCTCTCTGGAGGACTCCTGTGGTAGGAAGATGAAGGGGATGGACCTCCCTTCCATGAGGGGGATTTGAAAGGGGGCAGGTGAGGGACATCCTGTGCCCGCTCTCTACTGTGCGATCGGCTGCCCTGCCTCTCCACCGGACCACGCTGCCTCCTGGAATCTTGCTCAGATGACCACCTGCATATCCATCAGACAATACAGAAATCATTACAATGACAGATCCATTGCCATGTTAAGTGGGAGGAGGGACTTTTTTTTTTTTTTACTTTTATCTTAATGCAGCCCCTTCACAATGCCATGGCAGACTGTAACTTGTAGGAGAAGTACATTTTCAAAGACCAATTACAGATGCAACACTCCTCTCAATGCCAGGTGAAACCACATTTACATCAGACCCCCATTAAGCCCCTCTAATAATTATGAGTTGGGGCAGAGTGGAGGTAATCATTATGACCCATGTGATCGTGAGGACTGCACCAGCTTCAGGCCTCCGTTTTTTTAACAATTTTACCCAGCTGGGATAGTTGCTTCACTCGTGTACCTCTCTGGACATGAGCCTCTCCCTTGCAACTCTCTGGGGCTCCTCTGTGACCCAGAGAGCCCATGTTCTCCATTGTGCGGATGAGAGTACACTCCGGGCTCGTTCCATCGCTTCATGCCATGACCCGAGTGCTCATAGGGCCTTTCCCTGGGACCGTAATTCCCACGGGGGTCTCGCATCCGCTGCTCCGGGTGTGGGAAACCTGACTGTCTTTTGGGGCCCCTGAAAGACCCTGGATAGCCGGGTGCGGGGCCTGGCCTCTTGTCGCCTGGGTGGGTGCGAAAATGTCGCGAGGAGCCCGATTTGTGACCTAAGGGGTGGCCATGAAAAGGAGGGCCCCTATGATTTGGGGAGCCTCGTGCTGGACTGCGAGAGGATAACGGGTGCTGGACATGGGGAGGGCGGTTTGGCCGAGATGAAGAAGGCCTCCTTTGACTATGGTGTGGTTCCATTTTGGGAGAGTGTGATTGAAAGGAATCCTGATTTGGGGACCTCCAGTTATGAAAACGTGGCTCTCTTTGCTCTCCCATCAGGGGGACCACCGGAGGTCGTCCTCTGCCTCTGGAATCTAGTGGGGGTCGTCCTCTACCTCTGGAATCTCTCCAGTTAAAAGGGGCCTTTCCTGGGTAGCCCTGACCATCTCTTCGACCTCTTGAGCTGGGGGAGTAATTCCCTTCACCGGGTCCCATGCCATGACCGTCTCCATAGGGTCTGATTGGACAAATGGAAAGCAGAAATTAATCAACTGAGTAAATGAATGTCACTTCACTCGGAATGCTAAAACCATCTGTGAAATTTCTAAAAGGGCCGGAATCTAGTTTGAAATAACTAATCTTGATAGGACCTGTAACCGGAACAAACAGGACCTGGCTGCAACATGAGAAAATGAATAGGCATTACCTTGGCTTTAAGCGTGGTGGTCCGAAATGAGGCCGGACCATCTTTGGAAGCGAGAGAATAATCTACGAGTAAAAATGAAACCATGGTAAATTTGTAAGCCGTTAACAGACATAAAGCTAGATATCAAAAAACAAGCGACAGTCTGGGGGCTGCCCAGGATCCGTCCGAGCTACGTGGTTTTTCAAGGAGCACTTGCTCGCCTCACACAAGAGAAGAATAGAATGATGGCGGTATGATTAAATCAGTTCGATACGGGTCGAAAAAAACTGAGTATCTACGTGCAATGTCCTCAGATGTCAAAGATACAGTCCACATTCTGCTACTCAGCAAATACAATCAAGCGCTAATCTCATCACCGCGCTGGCCCTCCCTTTGTAAATCATAAACTAGTCAGACAACTTGCCCTGCCAAGTATTTCGTCTTTCATCTAAAATCGCGAGAACCCTTTTTTCCGCTTCCATTTCTTTATTTAATCTAAATATATCCATTAACAGTAGGAGCTGCAGATACTGGACGCTAAACTGAAGTGCGGACTTCAGACCCCTTTGAGAAAGGTAAACCGACCCTCAACCCCGACAGTGAGACTACGTGCGCGATGACACGGAAAGGGGGTTTGTTTCTTTACACTGCAGAATTTCTAAAGTACGTTAAAATCACGAACGAATACAATTAAACGAGGGGCGGGGGGGTAGTTTTAGGTTTGACGCCTCTCGGGTCGCCACTGGTCCGGCGGAGGCCCCGAGCCTAAAGGTCACGCCGCGCTGCTATTTTTAGTGTCCGTAAGAGTTGCCATGAGAAGGATAAAAAAAAATGCCGTGGCTCGCTCTTTGTTCTTTTGGTGGGGAAAACCACGCCGCGGCTAGCGAGCATAAGCATTCGGCGAGAAGGACGCGCCGCCGCCGGGCCACTTCATCGCAGACGTTCCGCCTCTATGCGCCTCGGAACAACGCTACATCTTTTTTTTTCGCTAGCACGGCTAAAGCTAAGCCCCCCCTCCTCCGGGCTAGCTTGCCCGGGCACGGCGTAAGTTTGTAACGTCGCCACACTTTGCGCTGCCACAAAATGGCATCCGCGGGATAAAGTGCTGCCGACGTTGTGGCTTTAGCGCGGAAAAGGAAAAGAAGAAGAAAGAAAAAAAAAACGAGCGGGCGCGCGTTTAGTTAAAATCAGCGGAAAGCTCCGGTGCACAATTTAGCGACTTACGCAAGGTGAGTGGTTGACGGTGAGAACGCAGCTGCCGCTCGCGACTCTCTCTCGGCGCAGCTGCTCTGCCTCGTTGCGGAAGTTCTCCGCCCCACAAAACACACACACACACACACACACACACACACACACACACACACACACACACACACACAAAAACGCGTTTGGCTCTCAAGCTGAAGCGCACCCTGCTGCCTCGGAGTGTGAATTACATGCCCGCGCAGACGCCGGGGGCCGCGCACTCGTGCATTTGTCTGCGCTCGCATGAATATAGAAAAGGCAGAACAGCTTCCGCGCCCAGATGGCGTACTCGCAAATACTGAAAAGCACGTACGCGCCCGGAGATGTCTACCACGCGTACGAAATAGCGCGCGTGCCCGCTCCTTTCTGCGCACCTTTCCTTTACGTTAGAACTGACTAATCCCAGAGATCATTTTGCAAACCACCTGAAATTGAAATCAACGTTTCGCACGACGATGCCAGGAAAGAGTGCGCGTGACGGTGCGCATATTCTGCCGTCCTTTTTTTTTTTTCTTTTTTAGTTTTATGAACGCCGTCATCGTGGGCTCATACTAGCGTACGCAACGCAACATTTTGTGCGCTGACGCATTGAGGCCCGTACTAACCGTTTTCTCCCCTTGAATTTACAGGCGTGTGTGAAACGTGTGTATCACACAATCAGCCAACGATAAATCCAGTCAGTCTGTGATTTAATTTGCTGTCATTTGCCCAAGAGGAAGTTGGTAGGGAAGGTGAAGGGCATGTGTGATTACTGGAAGCCAGGAATGAAACAAAGTTGTACCTCAACTACAAACCCAGTAGAATTAGACTGGAATATTTACATTTATCTGCAAAAATTTGGAATTGCAGTGCCGAATCAATTAGGCCTAATTATAAACTACTCTAATATATCACCAAGACATCTCTCCAAGGTTTCCAGCAAGACTCGACATTATCATTTCGTGATTTCATTTTGCTTCTCCGGAACCAAAACTCAACATTATAACCTTCAGGGCGACGGAGTTTATTGAAGTCATCGCCCAAGTAGCCGCGTGTGTGTAAGTGGACGGGGTTTCCTGTTTTGTTTGTTTTATAATTGCCTGATTTCTGGTTTAAGTTGCACCTTGTTTCCCACCTTTATCTCTGTGGTTAACGGCTAAATAACACCGAATTAACACACACACACACACACACAAAAACAACTCACAAGATTCAGCCTTATGTTTTATTGATTCCGATTGCAATCGCCATGCCAACCATGCACAGTGTCTACAGCTATAACTTAAAGAGTTCACTTGACTGCGAGAGAAACATGGCTTTGAGCTGGTCTGACTTTTTGTTTCAAGCAGCTGTGCACGTTATTTCCTCATACTAAACTCCGTCCTCTTTGAGGGGGGAAAAAAATACATAATTCTAGTGAATACACAGCAAACGTCTAAGTGTGCAAAATATACAGGAAAGGCCAACATTCAAATACTGTATGGTACTTTATGGCTACTTCCCTAAAGACGATTCAAAAAGCCCTTGCGAGGCTACGTATTGTCTGAGGAGCACAAAACTAAATGCCACTTTATAAGGGACATGAAGACATGAGCGAGCTGTCGACACCCTGGTCTGCAGCATCGCGGAGAGGCTTCGTGCCGAATCGGGGTTCAAGTATTACAGGTCACGCACATAAACATCGGTGGCCCGACAGAGAGGAGAAATGTAGAGCCGGGCGGGCGGGGGGAAAAATTACAGAAGTGTTTAGCTCCATAAGCTATCGCTGCTGAATTTACGCACAGAAAACTAAAAATAGCAGTCATTCTATGAATTGCCGAAGCTGTTAAAGGATCCCACTGGATAGTGTGGCATGATGGATGATGGAAAACGGCAACTGTAAAGCTAAAGAGCACGGAGAGCGCAAACACACTGTTATGCAAACGCTCCTGTCCTCGTGTACTTTAGCCCACCACATTAATTACCGGAGATCTATTGACTGAGCCATGTTGTTCTGTGGCTAACAGGTCAATGCATCCATTGTACTTGTGCTAACAAAGGAAGGCACACCCACCTAGAACTCTTGAACCATCTTAAAGCCGCTAGGTTTATCAGTCTTTCCACAATTGGAAATCCATTTTGGCAATTCCATTGTTGAAATTATGTTAGAATTATGGATCCAACTAGTGTGTTTGCACCAAATGCTAAAAAAAAAAAATCAGAATGTGTGTTTGTTTGTTTTTTAATTGAGAAAATCATTTGTCTAAAAAAAAATAAATAAATAAATAAATAAATGAATAGCGACTGATCAGATCTCATTGGATGAAAGTGAGAAGGATCGCAGTGGTCCTGCCGGATTTTAGAGCGCAAGATAAGTTCCTGCCATATCAGTTGTCGATGCACATGCACGGAGGATGTCGCATTCTTTGAAGCAACCTTTTTCCAGGCTTTAAAAACTGAAATTGTAATGCATTCCTGTTGAACTTGATTTCAAGGTGCAAGAGGCCACGTGGAAAGGCAGAGGTGATGCTGATGGGCAGCGGCTTTATTCTGATGCGGGGCTGGAATTACGTCTCCAGTGACGGATAAATGGAGGATAAATGGAGGATAAATGATAGAAAGCTACTGAACATTAGTAGTTTTGCAAATTTCTATAATATTCAAAACCCTGATTTTTTTTTTTCCTGTTCACACTCACGTGCCAGACACACTCCCTTCCTCTTACATCTTGCACACACATTTTTCATACTCGAGAATACTCCCAACGAGAATAGACCAAGCCTTCCACGCGCATGGTTTCAACGTTCCGCTGCTCTAAGCAATTCCAATATACGGGGTGTTTCAGTTACACAGCAAGATGCTTTATTCCTATGGCTCTATTCCCATAAATGCAGCGAACCAGGGGGCGCGCTTTCAAGGTGTGTGTGTGTGTGTGTGTTAGACAGAGAGAGGAAGAGGGCGGGTGAAAAGCCAGAGTGAGATTGATGCTCTACTGGATGCTAAGTTTGTTTGAGGACGGCGGCGGCATGCCGATGAGCTTCGAGTCCGACACGGGACTGACCACGCCCTCTATCAGGTTCTTGTTGCAGTCGCCCGTGTCGTTTCCCGAGGTCATTTTGGGGTAGGTGAGGCCGCCTGTCAGGTCCATCAGGTCTTGGAGAGCACAGGTGTTGCTCAAGTCGCCGTGCTGGATTTCATTAACGGGCGAGAACTCCGGGATGGAGATCAGTTCCTCCCTTGAGGCTGGGCTGAAATCAACAACGAAATAACGATTACATACGTCACGGCGCCCTTTCCCCTGCGACTTGGTACTTGGTGCGTAAAAAACCAGTATGTGATTTGGTGATGCAGGTGTTGTTTTTTTTTTTTTTAAAAAACCTGTAAGCAAAGTTTGCCCACAGACCCACCTGACATCCATGGACTGCACCTCATCGCGGGACTCCCTCGAATCCAGCGGCTGCAGCCTGATGGTTGGGGGCGCCGGGCGTCCCACCAACAGCGGCCTCACCGAGGGTTTAATCGCCTCCACCTGGGTCCCTCCTTTATCTTTCCGCTCCTCCGTCGATGCAGGCAGGCCTTCGCGTTGGCTCACCTCAGCTGACGCGCGACCTCTCATCAAGGCACTTCCCTCGCGCTCGGCCGCTCCGTTCGTCGCGCCGCCCTCGCTCCGCCTGACTTTGGCATCCGCCGCCTCGGTCGGCGCTTTGTTTATTTGGTCTGCGGCTCTCATGCTCTCTGTGCTTTGCTTGTTTGCTTTAGTCTCCACCGCCTGTTGCCTGAGAACACCGGCGTCTTTGCCGGCCTTGTGAAGCTGGCCGCCATCATCTCCACCGCCGCCGCCGCCGTGCTCCTCGCTGATTTGCTTGGCGCCCGACCTCTTGTCGGGAGCACCGCGTGTTGGCGTCACTTGATGAGTGTTGCTTTTAACCTGCACACCCTTCTGCTTGTCCATCTGCTGCGCCGCCGCCACCGCCGCCACTGCTCCTTCTGCTTGTGTCTTCAGCGGGGTGTTCAAGTTCACGCTGCTCTGCTCTTTAACCTGAAACTCAGCCTTTTTGACAGCTTGTTCGTTCACCTGAGAATTAGTTTGAGCCTTTACCTCCCCTGCGGAGCATAAAAAACAAAAACAAAAACAAAAAAAACATCGCAGCGGACTTTGCTTTACTTGAACTGTCCCATCGACTGACTTAATCCGCTCCTGCTGGCGGTGGCGGCGCTTATCGTCAAGTATTTTTAGACAAATCGACACCAAATATTGACAATGGCGCCGTTGTGAAAAGCCAGCTGAGTCGAGGATTAAGAGGACAGTTCAAATGAAGTGCTGGCTCGCACTCTGCAGAGCGGTCCCATGGAGAGAGGACTGAATAATTATTTCAAGGGCATTTGACGAGCAGCTAATTTCCCAGTCAGCTCCCATGGCACCGCTCTGAAGTCAAAGGCGCCCCATCAGCACCAAAGTCCTTGGCGACTGCTCCATATTACAGAAAATACCGTACAACCACTGATTGGGTTTAAAAAAAAAAAAAAAGACGTTTGATTTTTCGTCACGGGCGCCAGGATCGCAGCCGCTCGGTCGAAGCCAAAGCCAAAGCGTCACGACGACCCAAACGATATATATGATCCTCCATTTTAAAAAAGAATGCAAAAATAAATATTGCCTCCCATCCGGACTTCGCAGCTCAGGGAGAAACGCATGCTCAGAACGCGTAAACCAAATTTAGGCTCCTTTGCAGTTTTGCAGCAGCAAGGCATTCGGAGAGTGGGGGGTCGGCGGCGGGGGGGTAAGCAGGGACGGCAGGCAAACGCAGGTATTGGCACGGGTGGGGTGGGGGCTGAAGGGCACACTAACCTGCTGGCGAGACGGGCACCGCCTCCGCCTGCTCCTCCCTCTGATCCCATGCAGAACAGAGATGGTTTGAGGTCAACGTTGTGGCGTAAACAGGACGCAAAAACCCCCAAGTATCACCAATGGTAATATTTAATAAAACGTAACAACAGAAAATCCAGTCCAGCAAACGTGACATTCACAGCAATCAGCGGGCGCTTTTAAAGGCGGCGGGACTACGGGAGGGTGTCTCTTACGGTACCTTCACGTCAGCTTCACCTTTCCGCGTTCGCTTCATGATCTCCTCGATTCTCTGCCAAAAAAAAAAAAAAAAAAGATTAGATCAGAGTGGATTTACACCCAATTTATTAGGTACAACCAGATAAAACGAATGCGGTATGACATAACAGTCCCGCAATTAATCCCTCCTTTCACGATTATAACGTTCAGTGCTTGGTGACCCTGTTTGATTTGTTGTGTCGGCCCTTTTTTTGGGATTTGTGGTGTTGTTCTGTGAGGTGTTTCCAAAATGTTCTTTGAAAAAAAAAACCCTCATCCGTGTAAAGAGGGACGCCAACGTGTGCGCCCAGAGCAAAGTGAGGTCGGCTCGGACTGTTTGGTTCTGGAATAACCTTTTTCCTCAGCTGCCGCTCCTCCTCCTCCTGCTGCGTCTGCTGCTCTCTGTCTTGCCGCTGACGCTCCGCCTCCTCTTGAGCTTGGACCTTTCCCCTCTGCCAAGATGGAGTGGATTGGCGTTGGTGACCACAAAACTTTAGAGCAGGACAACATTCAAGCAGCTGCTTGTACTCGGAAAATCGAAACCCAGTCGTGCAGTATTAGCTTGGCAGAACGACCTCTGACCTCTCTGTCCGTTTGAGCTTGTGGCTCCCTCTCCGGCGCCCCCTGCTGCGGCTTCTCCGCCTCTCGTTTCGGCCCGGGAGGGTCCGCCTCTTTCGGCGTCTCCTTCACTTGCTGAGTCTTCGCTACATTCTGCCGCTGCTCCTGAGCGAGCTGCCTCCTTCGCTGCTCCTCCTTTAATCTGAGTGGATGGAGGGTGGGAGGGGGGGCAAAGGCGCTTGTTATACAGATTTAAAGACTACCAGTCTATTCAGTGAATCCACGATTTGCGGCGTGAACTCACCTCTCCTCTCCCTCCTGCTCGCGCTTTTTCTCCTCCAGCTCCTTCTGAGCTCGCGCCTGGCGCCTGCGCTCGGCCAGCAGCTTGGTGGCCTCCTCTGCATTCGTCGTGCCTGTTAAACACGCAGCGAGACGAGCGTAAGGGCAGGTTTCAGAGCGCGGGGGGACGGCGGCAGACGCTCTCATCTTGCGGCGCACCTTTTTTCTTCTCCCCGTCTTGGACGTTGCTCTCCGCCTTCCTCTCCGCGGAGTCCCCCCTGGGAGACACGTGGCCTTTTCTATCGGGGGACTGATTTTTTTCAGGCGCGTCACCTTTCAGTTGCTTGCTGAGCGGTTTGTCCTTCGACGGCCCGGTTTTGGTGGCGTGGTTGTCCTGAGCTGGTGAAGGTGGATTCCCGCCGCTGACGTTGGCGTTCTTGGCCTGCCCTCCGTGCTTCTCCGCCGCCTTGTCCTCGGCTCTGCTGTCGTTGTTGGGCAGAGCGAGAGGATGTCTTGTCGGGGAGTGATGGTGTGAATTGCTGGGGGACTGGGCGCGCACTTTAGACGCCAGCCTGCGCACAAATAGAGATGTTTTGCACGTTATTCGCGACAGGAGGGCAAACCCGTGCAAATATCCGACTCTCAAAGTCGCCCACCCACAAGGAAATGGGCTTCAGCTGGTGGCCACCTTTGCCCCCAGCCCTTCAGCTCCGCACCCAAATAATGCACTCACTTGGAGGTAGCAGGAGAACCCAATAGTTTGGTAACACTAGCAGGAGATTCAGATCTTCTCACGGGGAATCCGCAACCCGGCGATGCCGTTCTTCTGTCCCTGCGCAGCCGTTCTTTCTGCGCGCAGGCGAAGAGAACAGCGGTGTTGATGCGCGATTGTCAGTTCTGAACGTATCGGGGCACAAGAGTGTCGGCGTGCGTGGCGTCAGACCTTGGGGGTGTTGGGGGTGGACTGGGAGCCTCCCTGAAGTCCAGCTCTTCTGTGATCAGCAGGGTTCAGGGAGCTGCACAGGGGTGACCTGTGAGGGCTGCAGGGCGCTGCAGGGGGGGGGGGGGGCGGCAAACATGAC
>CAAKHG010018913.1:0-11805 GCA_901007715.1 Dactylopterus volitans
TGAGCTCATTATCATCAGGTTACTGGGTTGTGGGCACTGAAGGAGCATTCAATCACCCAGTAATTTATATATATATATAATTTTTTTCTTTTTTAAGAATTTGGGGAAAAACTTACAGGCTTGCCATCCAACCCAATTGGACCCTAAAATAAAAGAAGATACAGAGAAATCAGACAACAAAAAAGATAATAAATAGCATTACCATTTTTCTATCACAGAATACCATCAGAGAACTGCTCAAATGTTTACTTGTTATATAATGAAGAGGGTAAGTTCAGTGTTGTACAATTATAGTAGCTGAATTGCAATGAACTGTTTGTGTAGGGAGATTTTTCATCTAGCAGCAGCATCTATCAGGTAATCTAACAAATCCAGAGGTTTATGTTGTTACATTTGTGCACGCAATAGCGTTGCGTTTTCAGCAGCTTTGTTTTGTGCGCTTACTGTTGCCCAATTTGTTGTCAGATTCAACAACTTGCCAGAACAGAGAAAAATGTTTAGTTTTAATGGACAAGGCATCAGCTACTACTTCACAATCATCCCGTTGTACGACAAGCTGAAAAAAAAATATATATATACTGCATATGTAAATGACAACCCATTCATTGAAGTAAGACTATGTAGCATTTATTGCTAGTAGTATCTATCTTCATTCTAGAGAAAGAAGTCAAATGTTCCATCACCTGAAAAGGTAAAAAAAAATTACAACTACAAACTCATTATGTAATAATACAGCAGTATCTATCTAACTTTTGCTACACACTCAGCAAGGACGTTTATGACTCACTGGAAAGCCTGGAAAGCCTCGAGTCCCGGGCTGTCCCTGCACGCAGAAACAAGTGTTAGAAGATACAGCTCTGTATATGACCCCTCCACTGCACAGAGGTGCACTTGGTGACTGTTGTAATTCATTTTCTCATAAGAAGCGATGTGTGCCCTCTCAGAGTGATGCACAAAAGGTTCTAATTGAATTGAGATTAATGAGTTTGAAAGAGCTCAGTGAGTGGTTGCTGGTAGGAGTCAGCCAGCGTGTTTGGAGAGAGGTCTGGTCTAACTCTCCTCTCGGACTGATGCAGGACGTTTGAGATACTCAGGAGAAGCAAAAGTGAAATAAAGATGTCAAAAAGGAAAGTTACGACAAAGAGGAGAAGGCAAACAATGAAACAGATTGTAAAAGTTGTAGATGGAGCTTTGGGGGATGTTTGATCTGTTTTTCCTTTTTGAAAGCAGGAACAGGATTTATGTTTGTTTTCTAATAAAACAAGACCATAATTTGTGGGAAAATATTAAAACGCAAATAAATAAAATGAAATAAAATCTGAATTCCATGGTCCACTTACTAGTTTTCCATTCTCATGGTATTTATGAGCAGATGGAGAGTAAAAACACTAACAACCAAAAGGCTCTGTAGAACGGGATGAGACCATGGTGAAGTCCTGTCTTACTTTATTTTCATTTAATTCATCTTGTTTATTTTTTCTTTAAAGCACTTTTTGTAGCATTTGCACGAAAAATATATAGAAATACCGTTGTGAAAATCGAGTTTCATGTGGAGCCAGAACAATGCAGAAAGTCCATCCATTGATAAGCACTGACATGAGTTTTAAACCTTGAGAAAAGGAGCGCAGGGAGTTAATTAAGATACGCGGGGGCAAAGTAACATATCCAAGGTGAAGAGTAACCTTTTCCAATCCCTGACTTTACATCTAAAATATGAAAACAAGCATTGTTTCGCTCTTAGAAATGACCTTGTTGTGATCCTGCGTCCCACAGCCGTCATTCCCGCTGCTTCTCCTCACCTCGCCTTTGAATTGCTCCATCAAAGGTGACTGATGGAGTCTCTCATGCCAACTTCCCCTGGTGTGATAACTAGCATGCATGTGTGTCAGTGTGTTTCTGGACGGCCTGATCTGTAATTCTGGACTTGACTCCTGCTGTGGGAACCTTTCTCCACAGACTGTTACTCATTAGAAATGCCTATTACCATGCAGGAAGAGTGGGCATTCACAGGTATGGATGGTAATAGCCATCAATGCGAAAAACAGATGTCTCTACTTAAGTCAGCTAGGTTGCTCAAGGCATGTGAAGTTGAGCAACAGTTCAAATAATACAAATGTTTCAAAAATGCAATGCAACTCATGAGAAGGCCATATAAAAATTGAAAAATCCATGAAGACCTGTATAACTATCATCGACCCCTCATTGAACCAGGATGGAGTTTCTCTCTTTGCTTCCTTATACAATAAACATGACTGATTATCCCATCCATGGCCAAATCACACATGCAACAACGTTTTTAACAATGTTGCTGTTTCCACACTCTGTAATTATACACCATTATTCTATCATTTGTATTGCGATCACCCACTTTTAAATAAAGATGGTTTGGCCGGCCAACACAATCCTGAGCCCAGTTCCCCGCAAGTCTGGAAAAACAAGCCTCTCAAATACTGTAGTTTAATCGCGATAGCCGTAAAGGCCGTTAGTGTCTGAGAGCCTCAGGGGATTAGCAGACAATTGAAGGCGCTGAGAAAGGAGCTTGGCCTCGCTGAAGACATTTATTAGGAGGAGGGAGAGGTGAAGACACTTACAGGAGGTCCTCTTGGTCCAATGATCGAAAGACCGGGCTCTCCTGGTGCTCCCTGAGGATAGAGAGAGAGACAAGGAGATAACAAAATTAAAACTGAAGGTAGAGAGAGGACTTCACTTCCATCCCCTGCTGCCTCTAAACACGGTTATGATGGAATTCAGCACACGCAAGCGTTCCGTCACCATGGCCAGATAAGCGTGGCGGCTTGGCTGCTGTTGGTTAGCAATTGCAAGCTAAAGGGAACTTTTGCCTCTTTAAAGATCAAAGTCTGATAGCTTTGCCATAAGTTACAAACTGGGCAAGTTGAATTTGATAGATATAGACATCTAACGCACGCAGACAAATACAAATCAAGCTGCATCATGGGAAATAGCCATACATAGCCATACATACATTTTCTTAAAGTTTGCATGTCACAAATCTGCCTTGTTGAAGAAGAGTGCTAAATGGCTGAAGTACTGCTTTGAAAGGTTATTGAAGAAATGTATCATGCTATTCTACTGTCTCCAGCGCTCTATATGACAGTAGACCAGGGTTACATGAATGCAGATGGCGTGGTAGAGCAGGCCATGAACTCACACGTCAGCCTCTGAGGAAGTTCAGCAAAGTTAAGCTCGGCGTTAAAGATTTGTGTTAAAGCTGTGAAAGCAATAATCTGAAATATTTTCATTCAAATAAAAGTCCAAGTCACTATCTATTGCCAACAAATTCACGACAAAAGCATTTATTGTTGGTAAGATGGCAAAGCATGAATTCACTTATTCCAAAGTAGTTAAAGGGAATGCTTATTTTGGTTTTGAGCTAGCTAGTGGTAAACACCCACAGAAAGAAGGAAAAAGGCCAATTATTGTTTAACTTATTTATCGAACTGACAACTGTTTGCTTGGCTGCCTCCAGAATTCTGATAGTCCTAAACTGCATTTGCTGTTACAGCCAGTAACTGCAGGTGTCGCCAGATCAACCGGGACAGAAATCTATGGGAATTTAACTTTAAACTGGTCAAATCAGCCCGGAGCCAACGTGTAAACAGTGGATCTCATCACTGAAGGTTGCACAGCCCCGCTGACCCTGCCTGCACCATCACGCAAGCCGCCGCGGCCAGTCTGGCTCAACTCAGCTGTCCAGTACTCTCTCTGATTAGCTTCTCCCCTCCTGAAAGGAAACCCTTTTCATAAGCATGTATCTGATGGTCTCAGTCATCCGTTACACACAAAGGTGACTCTAAACATTTCTGAACAAACCTCTCTCTTAGAGGGCCAAGTATTTGTTTTCTCACTCTTGGTTTTGACGACAGATGTACCACTTAGGGACCGACAGTGCAAATGTAGCTTATGAAAAAAACAGCATTTATGTCATCTGAAGCAGTTTTTAGTTACATCTTTGGTTTTCTGCAGCTTAAGTAGATTAGACAAGTGAGGATCTACAGATACACCCGTGCGGAGATTGGATTACTGTGGCTGAAAGGGGCAAAGTTAGAATACCAACCAAAACCAGGACCAACTCAAGAGCGAATGCACGCGCATAAAACTGATTTGCGTGAACTAAAAAGCAGACAAAAATATATAGATCTTGTTTCCTTCAAAACGACATTTTCTCGAGCCCATAAAGATCAGAGCGTCCATCTGCTGTGGTTCTTGTGCTCCCTTCTTCGCAAAAACCATCCATCAAGACTTTTGGGGGTTTTTTTTTCTCTCAGCCTGACTCTGCCAATTGCTTGCCCTAAGCACCCACCCACAAAACCCACAGAAGCCATTTGTTTGAAGAGTGCAGTGTTCTGGAAAAGTTCGTCTTCACATATTCACATATTTGTGCGTGCATATAAACCCCTCCTTTGCGAGGGTGATCTTTTACGAGTTGATGGACAGCCAAGCCTAATGCATTTCTTCATCCTCTCTGTTCTGGCAGCTACTGTAAGAGACACATGGGACACATCCTGATCACACTTTTACAGTATGTTCCCTGCCTAGAAATATAAAGTGAGCCAATACATTATTTTGGATGTTGATCTGAAGATAGTTCCAAAAAGCCACCACTACATGGTCGGGTTTTCTGCTTGGTGGTTCTGTTCCCTTTGAGTCAGTCTGGCTGAAACTAGTTGTCCAGGCTGACTGAGCAGTTTAAGGATGCTTGGCTAGCAACAACAACACTTGTCACGCTTTCCGCCTCGCTGCAAATTTGGCTGGGTACAAGACAAAAATATCATGTTTTATTTGATGGGAACAAATCTGCTACATTTGATTTAGCTGAGAGAAGGAGATGCTATGTTTGCTTTTTTAAAATGTGGAGGGACACCTTTGAAGAGGATTCAATTCTAGCAAACAAATGTTGGGATGAAAAGGGAAAATATCCCAGATCTGCATTTATTGACATTTTCAGTTTGCACCCAAGTGATAATAATCACATGGCAGTGATGCAAGTATTTATGCCCGGCAACACTCTCAGGTGTTGTTGATGTGTTATTTCTACATTTAGCTTTACTCAGGGTCCAAGCCCGTGTGGGCCAGGAACCACGAGATGCGATCTGGATCCCAGTAACAGAAGTGCTGGAGACTCTATTGTAATCATTCAGATTACTATTTTCTAAATTATCTTTTGTAGGTAACAGTAGTACTGTACCATAAACTGTAGGAGTTATGTTTTTTAAAGACGACTTTTAGAACTGATATAGAAGAGCGTACACACCTCAGACATCAAAAAGTGAAAGGCCATTAGTCCAATCTGCATGACACTTGGCACAGAGAATCTAAGGACACTTATGATGAAAAGGCAAAAACAGCGGTTTATGTCAACGATCAGTTCTATTAACATGAAACTTGAGTCCCTAGTTTCCCATGTGATGCTAAACCTCTTACCAAGCTTTTGTGCCAATCAACCAATAGGTGGCGCTTTTTACAGGAAGTGTTGTGTATCTTAGCATCAATCCACATCCATCCATCCAATCCATAATGCTGAAAAATCATAACTGAATTTTTGCGCATTTTATCAAAAACTGTTATTCATAAAGTTTTTTTGAAATCTCTTAAAGACACTATTTCTTAAAACATCATTTTTTCTTAAGAACTTCGAACCTCAAATTGCTTTTTTCTCTTTGCAATCACACAAATAGGAATGCTGAAGGATTCAAAGTGGCCGGTTGGAATACAACCAGCATTTTTAATACAAAAGGACAGTTGTTGTATAGTTGCTCTTGTTTTACACAGGATAGCATTGGCTGAAGTGTTCAAACAAATAAACATACACACAAGTCACATCTGATTCCTCTTCTGCTTGGAAAGTTCCTTCTCTGAATTAGGAACTGAAAAAATTGAGCTGAAATTATCCTTGCAGATCTTATATAACAAAATAAGTTGAGTGGTTCCTACAAGAGTTCTTCGCGCCATAAAAAAAAAAAAAGGTTCTTCCTGTCAGAAAATGTCTGTAAGGCACTGCATGTTTAATATCTCTGCTGCAATTCATTAAGCCCAGTGAGAGATATCACAGACTCCAGTAAAATTTGTCTTATGTGTTATTTCCACCATGAGCCCAATATTAGTCTCTCCCCCTATTGCCGGCTGCTCATATTCATGGTAACGTCAACATGTCAGACAACTAAGATTTAAACACACCAGAAACAAAACGTACATATCTCAATATATTACTCTATTCATTCTGAGTTGTTCTCTTGTGTACACTGGTGTGGCCTCTATAAATGTCTCTCAATTTTCTTTGGAGAGTCTTAAATTAGAAGTCTCAGACGCTTAGGTGACAAATTGTTACTATAGTGTTTCATAGTGTAAAGAGTTCAGGTAATCCAACCAGGGTGGGAAACCATTTCCAGAATGTGTCCCTCATGCTGTTTCAAAGTACAGACCTCAGTCCCTGACATAAATCACATGCTACCTGCGGACGCAGTTGAGTGTGCAGCTCTGCACTCAGAACCACCCACAACGTCACAGCGTTACAACATGACCACTGCCTACTTTCAACATTTCTGTCTGACTCATCCTACTGGCTACCAAATGTATCCAAGGTTACAACAGACATCAAACTGAAGCCCAAAGAATCATAGGTTGCAAAGTTACGGTGTGTCTTTGACTGATGCTACGTTGTTACGCAACGCTCCATGCTAACGACATGTCCTAAACTTACCTTCTCCCCTGCTTGTCCTTTTAATCCCTGAGATCAGTCACAGCAGACAAAGACACATGCAACAGGTGTGAAGGGAGAACAGGGAGACACAAGAGAGAGAGAGTGTTAAAGACATGGACAGGGTTCGGGGCATGCAGCATCCTCAGGGCCGATATTGGGCGGGGTGGGTGGGGAGGGTGCAGGGTCGGTGGGGGGCGGGTGGGGGCTTGGGGCGGCTACTCGATGTGTAATTTAAGTGGATCGAAGAGGAAGCTAAAGGCTTCAGTATGCTTCAAACAACATGGCAGTCAAATCATGTAATCCAGAGGTGCATGGTGACAACAGTATTATCCAGAGGGCCATACTTAGACAAAGTAAGCGAATGGCCACACATTGGACAATTGAAATGATACATGAAATTGTGTTGAATCATGTTAAACTAAATGCGTTCAGTTGATAATCCAGATTGATTTTCGATCCACAGGATCCTGCTGAGAAACACCCTCATTATTTCAAACCTGCTGTTGATCTCTCGAGCAAAAATCATGCTAACCTGTAACTTGAGGTTAGCAAGACTTTAATTGAGGCATGAAGTCCAAACTAAATGAGAAGCTTTCTTTTTGAATCATGTTAAATAGCAGTAAAGACTCATAACATATTGCGGCCTTTTATTAATTCTAGGCTAATTTTACTGTTCTGTGACAATTCTGTGGGCTGGCGAAGATCCTCCAAAGGCTGGATTGGTGGACTTTTATTTATTTTTATTTTTTTTCAACATTGCCCACAGCTCACCTGAAAGATCACCGTTAACATTGCTGAATGAGGAAAATGGTTTCAATTGAAATAGAGTGCAGATGAAGTGCTTGAATGGGTAGTCGACGACACTTCTTTTCCACAATCAGTTCAAGTGACATCATAAAACGTTGTGAGCTGGCCATTGTGACCGACGTAAACTGACAATGACGTCTGTGCAGCAACATGGATGCTTTCAAAGGAGACTGACAGCGTGTCTTAACACCATCCTCACTGATTTCATTGACGACAGTGACACGCCGGGGGATGCAGGATTCTTGGCAAGGGGTCGAGATGGCAGTGAAATTCAGCCAGGAGACAATTACATTTACACAAAAGATGAGTTTTGCCATCCGACGTTTTGTGAACAACACATAGGTTTGAAGCAAACTGAGGTCTTTTGTACCAGTTAGACGATAGCACGCTAATCAAACAACTTAGAACTAAAAGTGTTTTCCTTAAGGGAAACACACCGCTACCTCATAGAAGTTAGGTCACTATACCATGATCCTACACTGTCAGCCATTTAAACTGTGATCTGATAACTGAGCACTGTTAACTAAGCCATTGAAACCATCAGTCATTGGGTAAATATCCAGATGTGGAAAAATACAGGACAATATTGAGACAGCGGTGAACGGTTGTAAGAGCAAAGTAAAACCGGTTTTATTGGTAAGTGGGTGTTCTACACACTCCTGCCAGGGTGGCGCTGCATCATAAATAACCATACCACCTCAAGCCATAAGAATATTTTATATACAACTGTAGTGGCAGCTAAATCACATCCAGGGCTAAGAGTGGGTGATTTTATTGATGTGTAAAGTGTGCTTTTTTTACATTATCATCATCGATATCATCGACATCGACACTTGTAGATGTCGATGAAACCTAAATGATCTTTGAGAAATAAATAAAGCTTGAATGAATCTAATGGTTGGTTAAATGCGTGTGATAGACGGGCTAGTCAGTGCCAGTACACTAAAATATAACCAATAGAATAGACCAGCAATCGGCCATCTATTTTCCACTTCAAAACAATGGTGAGGATTCAGAAACGATTGGTTGTTGAATACAGCAAGAGTTTTCAACCTGTTATAGCTTCTGGGCCCCTATTTTAAGTGCTGTTGTTCAATAGAAACCCTTTTATCAGAAGATATTCAGGCTGAAGCTGTGTTCAAATGCCTTTAACAGACATTTAAGAGACAGAAATTTGATGCAGCATAATTGATCTGACCATGAGACATTTCTATTAACAATTAAATTAAGTTTTTCCAATTGCCTGACTGTCCTGTTAATTTTCCCAAATCTTTGGGAGTTTTTGTTTTGTGGCTGACAACCTTTACCCTAAAAAAAAAAAAAACAAACACTTGATTTCTCTCAAAAACATCCATAAAATGATATGAGTAAATTAACAACCAAATGAGTGACTGAGCATGAAATTTGTAAAGTCACGAGAAATGTTTAACAGTAGGAAATTAGCACCACAAAAAAAGACATAAGTAGAAACAAAATATTTCTTTAAATGAAGACACAACTAAAATTGTCAGGTCAAAGATGCTGATGTCCTGTTCGCGAAGTAATCAGAAATCTTGTCTATACTGAGTTAAAGGTGTGATATACAACAAATGACCAGCAACTGTCATGCTACATTTAATATATTCAAACAATCACCGAAACATTTAGCTCTTGTCTGTAGACCCCAACCATAGCTCCATTAACGTGTCATCCAATTACAGGTGGACAGCTCTAAGCTCAGGTGTGAATACACCCAAGATGCAATGAGATTGGATCATTCAGACCACATCCACATTCAGAGGTGGTCTGGGCCACATGTGGCCACGTTCCATTCATAGTGGGCCACAAAAAAAAGAACCACCCACTAAACTGCGTATGTATTCATGTGCCACCAGCAACCTATTATCATTACATCGCATCTGAAGCCCAAAGACTTATATGAAAAGTACAGCGAACATTTTGTTGATTTGGTTTAACTGAAACATGCCATAAAAAACCCCGAGCCCATCTCTGTTCGTGTTGGTGTGCCGTCACTGTGGTTGAATATGAGCTTGTGCGCTGGGGTTCAAGATCTCTTCCGTTGTTGCTGATGACAATGCAACAACAACGCATTTGGTCTGTGCATTCGGAGTTTAACGATGTTTTACTCCCGTTCGGAGTAAGAGAGTGAGACCCAGTCAGAGGTGGTCACTTGGTGTGGCATTTAGAGCTGTCCACTTGTGATCAGAACACCCTGGACGAATGTCACACGTCTGAGCACTATTTTAAGATTGGACGTGCATCTTTTGCCATTATAGTATCATATAGATGCGACACCTACAATAGTGCACTTAATGCACAAAGCCAAGTCACTCACCATTCTTCCAGGAATTCCCATACTTCCTTTGCCACCCTATTGACCAGTGCAAATTAAGAAGGAACATGATTAAGCAACAAAGTTAGACTGAAATGAAGAGATAGCTTGACACTTAGACTCGCAACCACTTTGTCATTTCAAAGGCATCACTTGAACTTTGAAGATTATTCAATTTCACATTATAAGAGGCAGATCGTTTTCCTGTTAGCACGCACAGGACTGTGGGGGCCACCACTCTTTGGGGTAGAGATGCCTAGGCCTGGGATGCAGAGTTTGTACGAGTCCTACTGCCATGGTATCATTTCAAGAAATAAAATCATGTGTGTTAAGAGGGCTTAGTCGATTAATCATGCAATGCCTGATATGGAGGGGAGACAGAGGGAACTCCAAGCAGGTCTGCAGCAACACAAGCATCAACCCTGTGACACGTGTCTCTATGTCATTTGAGCAAACCTGTGGCTGAAAGGGACCTGGTAACACATGCTTGGCGCAAGATAAAGCCAGTTTTTCTTGTCAAACAGATTGTAGAGCCAGTGGCTAAGTTGTGGCCTGGGATATGCTTTGCTATACAAATAAATAAATGTGGCTTTACGATCAGCAGTGTCGTCTAAGACTGGCTTTTTGTCTGTGAATCATTTGAATGGATGCAATATGAACCCAGCGATGAAAACGCCGGAGCACACCGACGAAAACATCTCAACAAACCCAAAAGCTAAACATGCTTAATTAGGTCTGATATGAAGACAACATTAGAGATCAGAAGTTGAGGAACTTATTAGGTGTTTTTTTTTCATTATCACATACACTGGAATGGTCATGCAGGGCGTCTGTAAGACAGCATAGCATTAAAAAATATATTAAAACCAAACTTATCAGAAAAATGAACACTTGAACAAACATCAGCATGGTAGAAACTACCTGAATTGACAGAAATCATGTTCAGGAAGAAATTTTATGACAAGTAATTTAATATTTTACTTTGGTCCCAACCATGAAGGGTGTAGGTCTTAGCCTGTATACTCGAGCCAACCACCAGGAGGTGATTAAGATTTTTCTGGCTTCACTTTTGAAAAGCTGTCATGCTGTCTAGTTTATATACATAGCGTAGGTCCAACATTACGAGCCTGTATAAAAACTACACTATGGTGAGCATAGCACTTTATCCTCAGATGCTGTGATGGTTCATTTAGACGAGTGTTTGATCTGTTAATTGTCACACGCGGCAATGAGAAAAGTCCAATTTGGAGCTGACAGAGGTCGCGGCATGAGAATTCGGAGCATGAACCTGACCTTGCTTTCAGCTGTTTTCAGGTTTGCTATCACATGCACTGGTATCTCTCCCATTATGTGTATGTGTCATATTTTTTTAAAGCCTTTAAATACTATCAGGCTGCAGCTGGTCTCTTTGAAGACCTGTCCAAGGTACTGATTTAAACCATGGCCTTGAGAGGAATCTGGCCCCAAAATGGTTTTAATCCGGAGCTGGGGGCCTTGCAGAGTGTCTAAAGTGATTATTAGCTGTAGCCACAAAATACGACCTTGACTAAAGTGGGTTTTATGGCTGTACGACAAATTGAGTGTTTTTTCAAACCTCGTTCAGTTCATGTGTTGCATTTAACTCCTCAGAGAGAAACCTGACCGCCGCGGCGCTCCTCCTCCTCCTATTTGTCCAAAAAGTGTTATACTATTATGTTTCCCTTTCGTAGCTGAGACGATAAGACTCAGGTTGGGTCTATTTTACCGCACACACACACACACACGCACACACACACACACACACACACACACACACACACACACACACGTCCATACACTGGGCCTCTACCTAAAAATCACACTCCAGTCTGAGGGATTTATGCAGGTCTTTTGGTGAAACGTTGAGGTGTGTGAGGCATATTTACAGCCTTAATGAGCCTCAGCTGGACTGCTTGACTACTAATACTTC
>CAAKHG010018914.1:3167-16496 GCA_901007715.1 Dactylopterus volitans
GGCTTTGTCACATCTTCAGTGCAAATTCCAAAGGCACCTAGAGGGTCATGCTGCATAACTATGACATCAGCCCATAAACTCTCACACATACACACAGAGAGACAGAGGGGGAGAGAGGGGAAGAGAGAGGGAGAGAGAGAGACAGAGGGAGAGAGAGAGACAGAGAGAGAGAGAGAGAGACAGAGAGAGAGACAGAGAGAGTGGGAGACAGAGAGAGAGACAGAGGGAGAGAGAGGAAGTGAGGAGTAGTGTGTGTGTGTGTGTGTGTGTGTGTGTGTGTGTGTGTGTGTGTGTGTGTGTGTGTGTGTGTGTGTGTGTGTGTGTGTGTGTGTGTGTGTAGCTGGTTGGTGTGTATTAAACTGCTGCGGCAGGCCGGCCCGTCGCCGGCTCACTCTCTGAAAACACGCCTCCATTTCCCACAATGCCGCTGTGCCGGCGTCAGCGACCTGCTAGCAGCAGTGTGTGTGTCTGAGCGCCGGAGCCCCGCCAGTGAAGCACTGAAGCATTTATTGATTCGTTGATGAAGTCGGGTGACGATGAATTTAAAGCGGCAGCTTTTTGCTTATGAAGAGTTAAATAGATTTAAAAAAAAAGTTTTTCTGGCTTAATCCCAGTGAGAATAAAACTGAAATATGAGTGTGGGTGGTGTTTTATATCGATGCTCCCTGCTGCCTCTTCACCCCACAGCCATTGGTTTCACCCTTTGGAGGATGTTTTCGCTGATTTTACCTTTTGTGGGCTGTTGTCATTGATTTCACCCGTTTGGAGGCTGTTGTCATTGATTTCACCCGTTTGGAGGCTGTTTCCATTGATTTCACCCGTTTGGAGGCTGTTGTCATTGATTTCACCCGTTTGGAGGCTGTTTCCATTGATTTCACCCGTTTGGAGGCTGTTTCCATTGATTTCACCCGTTTGGAGGCTGTTGTCATTGATTTCACCCGTTTGGAGGCTGTTGTCATTGATTTCACCTGTTTGACGCCCTCATTTTTCCAGCCGTGTTGGTCGTGACAAAGCTGCTAATCCAGCTTCATTAAGCTGCTTTATTAGACTGCGACTCAAACACAATCGCGTGTTATGGTTAATATGGTCTCACTGCTGGCTGCTGGGCATCTCACACACGCACACACACGCACACACACACACGCACACACGTGCTTTCAGACATTAGCTGCTGTGGGATTGCTGTTGTTACTGCTGATGTGCGGCCGCAAGGTTTCACATTGGATGCTGACTCAGTGGAGCCGCCGGTCGTCCTGTTGCTCTGAGGACTGTGTGTCCTTTTGGCTCACACTCGTGCTGCAGCTGGACTCGGCATGACAGCACACACACACGCACGCACACACACACACACACACACACACACACACACACACACACACACACACACACACACACACACACACACACACACAGCTGCAGGGTCACGCCCATCAACATTCACGCAGAGAGAAAACAGCGATTGTGACCGATTCAACATTTGAGACACGAGTCGCTTTTATTCTTTTGTTCCAAGTGTCGCTCGCATGTGGCAGACCGGTCATCTCCTTAGTTCACCACTAGGTGGCGATATCCACCAGTCGCGCGCACACACACACACACACACACACACAAAGTGAAGTTGCCTCCCTTGTTTACTGTAATCATGTCACATGTGTATTAACAGGAAACGCCGTGTTGTTTCTTTGATATCATGTTCATGTTCTTGTGTTGACTTGACACGGAACGTCACAGGGACATCAAGAGCAGGGTGTGTGTGTGTGTGCATGTGTGTGTGTGTGTGCGTGTGTGTGCGCAGTATCATGACATGATCGTTTCTCCTCTGCGTTTCTCCTGTCCAGCTAAATATGAGAAGACAGGATGAGGCCAGAGGGGGCGGGGCTTATCGCCAGGTGGATATTGTCTCGTTCAGGTCTGGTGAGAAAATAACACAAACATGAAGTGATGGTCGAGGCCTCGTCAGCGGCGCAGATGATGTCCAGACTGCGTCCAGATGAGACAGAAGTCAGAAAGTGTTTTTAGAAGTTGATTGTGTTTGCTCATGTGGCCTCCAAAAGAACTGCTGTTCAAATGTGGTTGGCCTGCAGGAGGCGCCGTTCTCCTTTAAACCAGTGGAGCCAAACTCCAGAGTGTGTGTGTGTGTGTTCCATGTCGGTGGACCTTTACTGTCCATGCAGATGTTGTTTAGTAAAAGCATTTCTGCAGAGATGATTGGTGCTATGATGGCGGCGGTGGCGGCGGCAGTGCCGGCGGCGGCGGCCATTGCCTCCCTCTGGTGGTTATCCAGCTGCAGACGAGGCGGCCGCGTGTCGCTCATACCGGTTTGGACGAGTGAAGCCAGACGGTCTCATGAAAATGCCTGTCTCTCTGATTATGATGCGATAAACAGCCGCTTCTGTCAGCAACCTGGAGGAAGTCGCTGCTGCTCCAGAAAGACTCCCTCAGTGCTGATGATCGCGCAGGCTCCTCCCACTGTTTTTACTCATGTTGCATTTGGACAAATTTTAATTGATTAGTCCAGCTGAGTTAAAGCTGTGTGTGTTTTTATTGGGACTGAATCTTACACGTTTATTCTTACAGTTCTTATAGTTTTAAAGTAGCCACACTTAATTAAGGAGGAGTAATTAACATAAGGTCAGCCCACTCGTGTGCATCAGGGGACCAAAATATAAACTCAGTGCAGTTCAACTGCTTATAGTTTGTAATAGCTCCCTTCAGCTTCATGTTCCTGGGTTTGTGTCTTTTATATGATTTCAGCTGTGTGATGTTTTCTGTTGTAAACTAGCGGTGAGATGGGGCACGTTCACGTGGAGGCTGATGTTCAGCGGCTGTTTGACTTCCTGCGGAGCATCATGACCTCCGTCATTCAAACACAGGCACCGCGCCGCCGCCGCCGCCGGGGGGCGCTCCAGCTCCACCATCCGCCGACAGCCGCGGCAGCCAGTCAGGAGCGCTCGCTCGCTCGCTCGCCCGCCGGGGCAGGAGGGAGATTCCTGCGGCGGAAGGTTCCTGACGTGGCCGGTAGAGAGAGATGGAAGACAGCCACGGCGGGGAGAAGTAGAGGCAGGCAGAGGAGCGAAGAACGAGACGCACCGAGACACACGGAGGCACACGGAGGCGAGCAGAAGCACCGCCGAGCTCCCGGACAAAAGCGGCCATTACGGTGCGGAGCGTGCGAGCGGCGCGGATCCACAGGACAGCCGGGACAGCGAGTCCGAGTCCGGGCTCGGTTTTTAGCCTGGAGCTCCGCCGATTCGGGGCACGGAAACGAGCGTCCCCCGCCGCCCCCCCCGCCCTCCTCCTCCTCCCCACCAACCCCCACAATCCCCGCACCGCCTCCGCGGCGAGCGGATTCACGCGAGCAGCAGCAGCGGCCGCCGCCGGTGGACGCGGAGCTTCGGCCACATTCACGGAGACGGACGGAGACGGCGGCGATGCGGCCGAGCGAGCCCGCACACGGCGACGGCGGCGCGGCCAGCGGGGACAGATAACGTTTATGTAAGCTCGCGGGAAGCTTCCCACCGTCACGCGCTCCGTTCCGGCTTTTTTTTGTTTTTTTTGCGTGTGTGCTTTCATCTGCTCGAACGTCCCGCGGAACCGGGACGCCGCGAGCCGCCGCGAGCCGCCGCGGCGCCTCGATGCTCCCATATGCGCCCGTTTGACACACGGAGCTGCTGAGTCGGACGCCGAGAGAGGAGCGCTCACTGCGGCAGCCCGCGGCGGGCCGAGCCGCCACAGCCGCCGGAGCCGCCGGGACCGCCGGAGCCGCCGGAGCCGCCGGAGCCGCCATGGCGGGCTTCGTACCGGGTCTGCTGCCCACCAACCATTCCCAGGAGAAGGAGTTCGCCCAGGCGTACGAAGACGTGCTGGAGCGCTACAAAGGTAAAAGAAAGCAGAAACTAGTGCGCATGTCACCGCACGCGGAAGCGCCGCCAAGTGTAATCTATTACTTGTGACTTTTGTTTGGGCACGTTTGAGGCGCGTTCACGCGCAGCGGGAACACCGAGGAGGTCCGATGGTGAGCGAGCCGCGCTGGTCGTGGCTGCGGCCGGTGGGAGACGTTTGGGAGGCCGAGAACCAGCCGGCGGGCAACTTTATCCTGTGAACCGGTTCATTGTTGCTGTTTGGACCAAACTGGCCGGTCCCCACAACGGCCGGTACCATCGGTACCAGACGCTGGGGAGGCTCCTGAGGAGGCTCCTGGTGAGGCTCCTGGGGAGGCTCCTGAGGAGGCTCCTGAGGAGGCTCCTGAGGAGGCTCCTGGGTTTTACCCGCATTGCTGCTGCTTCCTCGTGTGTTTGAGTGTTTGTCCTGTAAACACCTGAGCTGCTGCTGGCAGGTCAGAGGAAGGTCGAGCTCCTGCCTGCCGGTGCTGTGAAGCTCATGGACATGATGGTGGAGATGATTGTGGAGACGAGGCAGGAGAACAGAGTCTCCTATTGCAGCAGTGGAGGTGCCTCCGGCCGCCTGTTTCATAACCGCGGTGACTCGGGCACTTTAAAGATGAATGCCTCCACTGGAGGCCGGTGAGGTTGGGAGGGGTGTGTGTGTGTGTGTGCGTGTGTGTGTGTGTGTGTGTGTGAGAGAGAGAAAGAGAGAGAGAGCGAGCGGGGGGTCTCGGGTCACATCTGCGGCGCTGGTGAAAATGAGGCGGCTTTTAATTATTGATTATGATAATGAAAGTGACCTCCGGGGATTGATGGAGGGGGCAGCAGATGTGTGTGTGTGTGTGTGTGTGTGTGTGTGATGAAGAACATGGTGTCATAAGTGTGCAGCATCCAGCGCGTGTGCATCGAACCTGTTAAACCAGAGCAGGAGGCCCTCGGGGGGCGTGGTCTCTGCCATGGCGACGGCGGGCGGCGTCCCTGGCGACATCCAGCCGCCCGCGAGGCTTCTCTGAAGGAGGAAGGTGGAAGCAGCAGGAGCAGGAGAGAAGCTTCCAGATGAACACATGAAGTCTGCTCAGCAACATGAGGGTCAGGGACCATGACACCTGCGTGGGAGGAGCCACGCCGGCGTCCCACTGAGGCGGGCGTGGGCTGCTGCCAGGCGAGCATGGCGGCGGCTCACGTCACCGCTTCCATTGATCTCCTCTCACATCACTGTCGTTGGCTCGCCGGCTCTGAATCGATGAGTGGTGGCGTCTCTGCTGCCGATGAGAGGCGGAGCTCCAGCACGCCGTCTCCTCGCCCTCGCAAATCTCAGCAGGTGACGGCGGAGGGTCGCGCCGACTGCACGCTCAGCGGAGCGCCGACGAGCAGCGTTTGTTTGCCATCAGGTGTTGAAACATGACTCAGCAAAAAGCGGCCGTGTGTGTGTGTGTGTGTGTGTTCTGCTTGGGAAGTCGTGAATTATTATTATTATTATTATTATTATTATTATTATTATTATTCCAGCTTTATTTGAGCTTCAGTGGCTCTACCAAGTTATGACAGTTATGGCTCTGCTATATATGAAGATTGATTTCACTCTTAAATAGCGTGCAAGTTTCCTGACTGAGACAGGCAGCAAGACAGGCAGGCAGACAGGCAGGCAGACAGACAGGCAGGCTGGCAGGCAGACAGATGTATAGATGTACTTGAGTGATACTTTATTGACACTCGTGCGTCTCAGCAGCAGGTCACAAGAGACACAAGTACATCATAAAAACAATGTATGATTTGTACTATCCACACACACACACACACACCCACACACACACACACACACACACACCCACACACACACACACACACACACACTAACTTTCACGCCCAGCTGAGGGGACGTACAAGAGATGACAGGACACGCACACGCATATGTGCCAACATACACACACAGTTTGCTCCTGTGAACTTGTGAACTGTGTGCGTGTGTGTGTGTGTGTGTGTGTGTGTGTGTGTGTGTGTGTGTGTGTGTGTGTGAAGCTGCTGCAAAATAGCTGTGCTGTGTTGACAAATTAGTTCCTGATGAACTTAGCCGCTGGCTACACAGTGGCTAGTTAGCCGTGCTGGAATGACAAGTTTAGTGCAGTTAGCTTAGGTTTGGTTAGGCTAACTCAGGTTTAGTTTAGTTTAGGATGGGAGATTCTGGTTGGTTAGTTGAGTGATCCTAGTTTAGTTTAATGAAATTAGGTTAGGTTCAGTTAGAATAATTACAATTCAGTTTAGTTTAGTTTAGTTTAATAAACCTAGCTTAGCTCAGCTTAGCGCAGCATTATCTAGTCCTTCAGCCTTTAAACATTCCTCAGCAGCATTCACGCCGTCTTCCATGTTTACGGCACACAGTTAAAAGTTTCTAAACAAACTGGTCTGTTATTTGTTTTGTTTTTTCTCTTTAGCACGTCGCTTGATGACCGTTCATGTGTAAAAACAAAAAACCAGGGGGAAAAAATAACCTCATTTGAAGTCGTTTCCTGTGCGTCGTCTTTCAGCTTTAGGGGAAGTGTGACTGCTCAGACTCATGAATATCACAGCAGCCTAGAATTTACATTTTTATTCCGCGGCGTTGCCTCCCCCTTTGACAGCTTTTTCAGCATCTTTAACCGACTTTATTGTCGGTCGCCCATCGTTGCTCAAGATTCTCCAAGTTTAGGCCTAGCCTAAAGCTAACAGCTGTCTCTATTGGCTTCACCGCTGGTTCGTTCTTGGTGCCCCACGTTGCCCCAAACAGTGTTTCCATTAGCTGGTGCTGATGGAAAAGGGGGCACAAGCCTTGTTGGTCATTTCCACGATGCAGTCTGGCTCAGTGTGCTCCACATAGGAATGGTAAACCTTAGATCCGGCTGGTGCTCCCGCCGCCAACCCCACTCTTACTTGATGGTGATGGCCGCTTCACTGATGGTTCCAAAGAATGTCGGCATCCCCAAGGTGACCCAAGGAGCGCAACTGCAGGCCAACATTATTCACAGAATGCTTACCCTCTGGAACCGATGAGACATTTAATCATGGCATGTTTGGGTTTCTATTAGGGGCGTCAACGCTTACAAAAATGTCTACATGTGTACGCGGGGCTGTAAAAGAGCGTGTACATGTCGTTTATGAGTTTTGACCTTAGTTGCGCTGTATAACCACTAGAGGGCTGCGTCTCTCCATTCATAGACTTCAATCCCATTAATTCAAAGCCGTTCAAGTAGTGAACAGACAAACATTTATTGATCGCAGCGCTAAGAGTGCACATATCGTTCTCCTGAGTAAGTAAGCCTTGGTAGAGCTTTGACAACCTCAAGCTAACTGTCGCTCTGCAGGGAACTTACTAGCCTGGCTCCAGATGTTTCATTAGCTTTAAAAACACGTCGTCTTCAACAGCTGACGCGGGCTGCATGTGGAGGGCCCCCATTTCAGCTATTAAGCTGTTGCTAGCTTCACTCGGCGCCTTGTCGCGTTTGTTGGCTGCGTAGTTTTTTTATGCTAGGCTGTGAAGCGCTAGCAGCGTTGTCAGCAGCAGTCTCTGCCTGCAGCTTGTTGGGGCGTCTCCATCGCAGGTGCTTTATCCTGCGCTGTGAAATGAGCCATGACAAAAATGAGTCCGACAAAGTGTCCACTGAACTGCAGCTCAAATTTTTGCAAAAAAAAAATAACCTGCCCCACATTGCTCCGCTTCTTACTGCCCGCCTTCGCCTTCACTGTCAAGTTAAAGTCACGTGATACGCGATACGTTGTTTGTGCAGCGTAACGTGCCCCGTGTATCTATCACGTATGAGGATAACTGCACCCCTGAGAACATTTATTGTTAAGTTATTGTTTCCAGGGTTATGATTTGCTATCCATGTACACGTATACACGTGTATTTATTGACACCCCTAGTTTCTACCCATCAGGTGGTGTGTTCAGCTCACCCATTTGGGTTCTGGATCAGTGTGATAGGTGCCTGAACAGAAGGGTCACCAAAATCAGGATGGTACGGTCCTTTTGGGTCCGTCCACAACTTTTGGAAATAAAAACGAAAAATGTACCACACATCACCTGACCTGTGCCGCTTTTCGGAAAATGGCTTCAGAGAGCTACGGTACCTCTGGAGGTTCCATGTGTAACTATTGTTCTACGTTGTATTGGCTTCACCATCTTAAAGCTGTTGCCGTGGAGTTAGAGGTTAAACTTATGTAGTCAATGGTCCAAAAAAAGAAAAACAAAACAAAAAAAACAGCTGTATACGCAAGTAAACAACCGTGCAGTGCAAATAGCGCATGAAGAGGCAGGTGGAGATCACTGGTGAACTGGTGTACAGCAGTTTCAGATGACCCGTTGATTTTCAGTGATGGAAATGCACCGCCAGAGCTCGCTGGCAGAGTTACGCCACGTCCTTGAAGGGCTGAAACTCCATGAAGCAAGGCCAGAGAGACCCATGAGGAGGTTCTTGGTCACTGGTCAAGAGTCTGAAACCAGATGCAGGCTGCGGTGGTGACGGCGAGAGCCACAAACATCAGTTTCCAATGTTCCCCTCATCAAGCTCCACGGATCCCGGTGGGGCAAGATAGGGCCTCCATAGCGACGCCGTCCTCAGCTTCCACGGCTGCTTTTCAGGCGTCACATGAGGCATGGCAGCAGGGATGGAGGTCTGACAGGACCATGTGCGCATCCAAGCGCCGAGGGTCGCCTTCATCGTCTTATCTTCGTCACTCGTTGACCCTTGTGATGGGAATCAGGTCGGACGTCTCAGGATCTGTAGTTGTTGTGTTCAGCAGAAGCTAGCGTAAGATGCACCAGCGTTCAGCAGGAGGGCGTGAAACAGAATCAACAAAAAAAAAAAGTAGCGGGTGAAGTCTGAATGAAAAGGAAGCAGCTTGTATTTGCCGCTATTTGTCTGATAAAATTGCAGCCTCGCTTCTTTTGTTTCACAAATTGAAATTTGCTTTCTGCTCAAGCGGTTACCCTCATTTCCATAGATTCCACATCATCACGGCTTATTAACTCCTTTGGGGGAAAAAAAAAAAAAAAAAAAAGGTCTGCAGAGGTTCTGTTTAGACCCAGGTTAGGAAATGGACTGGCGACGCAGTCGGCAGTTGGTCGACACAGGTGAGGGTCTCCACATCGGCAATCACAAGGGGGGGTCACAAACTCCAGCAATGGTCCTAGAACTCACGAGGGAGACCGGGAACGACTCTGGAACTCTGCTGCAGAAGCGAAGGGAGGCAGCTTCAACGGACTCGGGAGGGGGGAAAAACGGCAACGGGGCGTCAACACGGCGGGGCGGGAAGCAGACAGGAAGTGCAATCAGGACAGAGTCCAGACCAGACGTTGGCAAACTGAACCCGGAAACGCTTTGCTAATAAAACCATGAATAACAACAACAAAAAAAAAAAGCATGATTCAATATTGGCATGGATTTCAGTCTAAAGCCACCGCTGGAGACCTTCCGCCCAACATTACATCATCATCATCATCTCAACCGGTCATCTGGATCCGATCACACTCCAGTGATTGGAGTCCCCAGAGCGAGTCCTGAACCTGGGAAATCTTCTTTTAGCTTCTGTGACCCCCCTCTTCCCCACCCCCTGATTTTTTGGAATATTCTCCAACATATCTTAAAACTCAACACACTCGCAAGCTTCGGTCAAGTCAAAATCCCCCTCACGCCCACCCTACACACACACACACACACACACACACACTCAAGTCCACCCATGCACGCATCTGCTTTTAATTTGTAGTAGATTTTCCTCCGTCCTGATTTCTCTGTTGCTCTCGAAGTCGGTTTGACAGTCTGATTGTTTCTATTTCTGCTCGCCGGTAAACCGGGATAACCTCGGCAACCTTGAGTGCGAATAAAGGTTTTGAGTGGATTGAATTAAATGAGTTTTGCTGGCGATTTTTTTTCCCCCCGTGGCAGAGAAAAAAAAAAAAAGTCCACAGGGCCGCTTAACAAACTGAAGGAAGAAGCAGTTCTGTTGCTCACGTGAAAGCAGACCTGCCGTGTGCAATGCTGGTATGTACGTAAACGATAAAACAACGGAAAGGTTTTTATCGTTTCCCGGCGCTGTAGGTCCTGCAAATATCATGCATATTGTACACTGCAACGCAATTTATGTAAGTTATGTATGAATTCTGTTTCCGTGATCCTCTGGGAATTCGTGCTCAACTCTCACAGTGTGGATTTGTCTATTTTTATTCTCCTGCGCTCTCTCACCCACACACACACACACACACACACGCGCGCGCGCATGCACACACACATTTACAAGAGCTGGGTTTTGGATCATTTTAAAAACCTTGGCTATCAAGTGTTTGAGCAAAGCGGGTGGAAGCTCATCTTCATGTTGCCTTGGAAACGTTGGAAGAAAATGTTTGATATGTCCTTGGAGGATGGGCAAGTGCGCCCGCGCACGTGTGTGTGTGTGTGTGTGTGTGTGCATGCGTGCGTGTGTTTACATGTGCACAACATGTCGGTTGTGAATGTGGACGAGGGTATGTTTGATGTAATCTTGCGCGTGCTAATGTATCTTTTTATGATCCTCGTGATGCAGCACGTAGCTGCCGGCGTGTTCTCGGGACTTGTTGACTAATTATCACCGTGTTTAACATAAATGCAGCAAATCGCCACGCCCCCCCCCCCACACGTAGTTTGTCGTCTGTTTTTATGTCCCTGCCAGATGAGCTGTCAATCAAACTCAGACAACAGAGCGCCTTGGCTTTCAAATTAAAGGATCGTTTCTTCTTTTCTATTTTTTTTTTTTTTCCATTTCGGCAGTCATAAAAAAAATAAAAAAAAGACAACAAATTGGAAATCACTTTGACACGAGCTTGACTGCAATTAAGAATGATAAACGGCTCTGACACACACACACACACACACGCAAGCGCGCGCGCACACACACCCTCGCGCTGTGTGCCAGTGTGATATCCGCCGCACGGCCCGTGTGAATGGGGAATGAATTAATGAACTGATGAAGTGCTCGCTATAAAACCTGCAGATAACCCCAGCTCCAGTCCTGCCTCCTCTGTGTGTGTGTGTGTGTGTGTGTGGTGTGTGTGTGTGTGTGTGTGCTAGCTAATCTGCATAGCCGTTGTTGCAGTCAGCCAAGGTCATGTAACAATTCATAGCAGGGCTCTATGTCAAAAATCAAATTTCAGACCGCCAGAGTGAACCCGCCCGCTTGTTCCGCCGTATCAGAGACGAACGCGGCGACCAGACAGCGGCGCTTTGATTCTCCGCCCAATCAGGCTCGACTTGACCCGGTAGGGTTTCCGGAGGGCTGCTTTAGGCCGGGCTGCGGTCGGAGCTCGGGACGGAAAATTGCAGGGGCCGGCAGCTCAGCGGCGAACGTGGCCAAACTTCAGTTTTTACGGAAACATATTTCGCACTTATGGCTATCGTACTTATGGCTATCGGTCAATATTGACCGATATTGGTCAATATTGACCGATATTGGTCAATATTCGGTCAACATCCAAAGTGCTTGTCATCAAAAGCAAATAACGTTGTTTCCTCATGCGTTTGTGGCCATCGTAAGACAATCCAGATGTTCCCCGCATGACCAATGGCAATTTAGTCATGCGAGTTGCAGCGAGTTTTACTTTAACTTCCGATGTGCGCTAACCCCTCAGTAAGCTATTGAATCCTCTGTACTGGGTGTTTTGTGATACTACAGCAGTACCATCAGGATTTTCCACCACCGGGGAGTTCTGGATGGGGTTGTACCCAAAGCTGTGGCTTGGGGCAAGGTTTGGATCTGGCTCGGGCTTTGGGCCCTACAAAGTTCTGCTGGACAGTACCCAACCAAGGGCTTTTCCATCTGCATTACAAAGGTTTTCAACGTTATGAACCCTGGTCACTGTCTTCAGCCCCAACCAGAACTGACAGAAGTGGCATCACGTAAGGCCAACCTCAAGGATATTCTCATTCTTTTAGGTCAGGGGTACCTCGAGGAATACCTTGAATACCTGTGCCAGGGAATCCCTCTCCAGAGAATATGCACAGACATCTGAACCATATGGAAGTCTTGAAATCCCAATTAATTTCGAAATCTGGTTATTTTGTTTTATTTAAAAATTCTGCTCGTGAAATTCTGCCTCTCGAATTGAAAAATTCAATCATCGAGATTTCCACTCACGAATACCAAACGCGTTGGCTGTTTTTGGGGGTTCTTCGGTTTCAGGCTGGACCTTTAAACGCTCACATTTAGCATACAATCTGGGCCAGGCATCGGTGCCAGTGACTGATGAGATTTCTCCGGCTGTCTGGGAGATAATAATCGGGGATAAATCAACCCAGAACTCCTGCAGCTTGACTTTAGCTGAAGGCGGTTCGCTTCAACAGCCGCTTTTGGTTCTAGTTTTAGGAGTCGGGTGTGCCCAAACTGCTCGTTAGTGTACAAATGGCAAATAAAGGTCTTGATTCTTCTCGATTCGTTAGCGCTGGCATGTCGGCGGAGTGAACTTGCTCTGTTGTAACATCCTTTGCAGGGAAAGAACCAATTTTGATTTGTGATTGGGGCAGAAAAGAGCAAGAATGTTTAGGTTCCGTGGAGGCATTGATCTCGCTCATGTCCATGGCGTCTGCATGTGGGTCCACAGCTGTTGCAGGACGACTAGCGACTTGCCACTTTCTCTTCTTCGGTCCCTTTGACTGCTTCCTCGCCACCATTTGTACCTCTTCCACCACGTCCGCTCTCCGAGAATTCCGAGCTCGACTCTGGTGGCATGACGTGTTTTGCTGAACTTACTTACGTTGAGTCCAAGAACAGGTGATTAGTTTGAGGGATGGGAACAGCAGAGCCGCCATTCTGCTGTTTGGAAATTGGTATCCCATTTAGACGACTGGAAGAAAATGGAGCTTTAAAGTTGCAGTTGACATGTTTTTGTAATTTAATGGAGAATGTGAGTCGCTAGTGCTGGTGTCCATGCAGCCAAAGGTTTGTTTTCTGGTGTTGGGCTCATGGACATGCAGGAAACTGAGATCCCCTGCCACCGAAAGGAAGAAGGAAGGAACCATTCTGGATGCTGATGGTGTCGTGGTTCCATAGGCGTCACACTGCTTTTACTTTGTGAGATTTTTCGGCGCAGGTAGGGTTGCGGCTTCTACCGCCTCATCGCATCGATTCAAGCTTGATTTCAACGGCTCCGTATCGAAGGTGCGGACAAACGTCGCCATTCAAACAGGAACCTTGGCGCGACGTGGGTCCCTGCGCCCGCGCCGCCGCCCAACCAGTGGTGGTAAACTTGGCTCATTTTATGGACTCGTGGAGATCTGAATGACCCACTGAAGTGATCCGGTCCACTCGAGTCAGCTTTGTCAGTGTCCATATTGACCAGTGTGTTTAACCGCTTGTTTATTGCAATACTTAACTTACTCCTTAGATCCACTGACTGGAGTGAATCAGCAAACCGGATCCTCTGAGTCCGCCGTGTTTCCGGT
>CAAKHG010018916.1:13880-27935 GCA_901007715.1 Dactylopterus volitans
GGTAACTTTTAACCGTCGTGGTACAATAAATTTTCAGGGGTCTTTTCTATTCATCCAAAAGATTGTGACTCCTGTGTTTCTAGCTGGAACAAGCAATGCCTTTACTGACACCACCTACAAGCCTTCCATCCTGCCTCATGATGACCTCAAACACCTTCTGCTCAGAGTAAGTGATTAAGTATGTAAAAATTGCAACTGATATCCATTTTTCATTCCGTCTATCTACTTATCTATCTCTATATCTATCTACTTACCAGGCTGCAGACGGTTTCCTGTTAATTATCAGCTGTGAGCGCGCAAAAATCCTGTTCATATCTGAGTCCGTCTCCAAGGTTCTCAACTTAAGCCAGGTGGGCAAAACTTTCACAACACATTTGGTGCTCACATCAGCTATAGATACTGATAGTCAGAGTTGCAGTGCATCATGGTAGTTATGATTGCATAGTTACACACTTTTTAACTGAATTTGCTTCTCTGCATTAAATCATAAAGCCCCAAAATGGACATCATATTGAATTAGACGAGTCAAAAAAGCTAACTCAACACATGAGCTCATTTTGTTAAACAACTGATATGAAAGGGCATGGTTAAATTCTTAATGTCCTCGTTAGCAGGTTACATTGCAAACTACATGCACAATAGTTACAGCTGTAGGGGGTTGCTGGATAAAAAGGTTTGCCACCATATCTAAATTGAGTCCCGCTTAACAGGTTTTCATTTGACCTAACTGTGCACCGCGTGCCTGACGGCAAACAGCAGACAGACAAATCGAGCCGTTGGTGAACATAGTGAAGCATGTAGTTGTTAAAGAGACGGATGATTCCTAACAGGTTTGTCATTTAACGTCAGAGGTGGTAGTAAAAGTGAAGTTTTTGCTTTTCTGATGAGCTGAAAAATTTGATTCAGTTGAATTCAATTTTATTTCTATAGCCCCAAATCGAAACATCTCAGGGCAATTTTCCTCTAAAGCCGAATGCCCTTTATAGTTTTTGTAGAGACCCAACAATTTCTCCACTACCAAGAATTTGGCAACAGTGGCAGGGAAAATCTTTCTTTAACGGAAGAAACCCCGCGTGGACGGCCATTTGCCTTCATTGGTTGGGCTGAGAAAGCGATTGAAAGTAAATTGAAAGTAACTGAAAGGATGAGAGATTAGAAAAATAGAGACCACACAGAACTCTGGAGGAGAGACGATGCAAGCTTTGTGACAAACATGAACTGAGTATTCATATATAATATATTTGTGACTTTGCTGATAGCAATTTACTGGATTTTTTTCAGTTTCATGGCATCTCACATTAGGACACGGCATCTGCTCGCAGGGGCAGATAAGTGCTAATTTCTGTCTTGGTCTATGTGTTTTGTGATATGACAAACACTGCACTCATGCTCTTAGGAAGGGTGTGTAACACTGTACATTAAACAAAAGTTACACATGTAACTAAGATTCTATGAATACCGAATGACTGCCAGAGCCAGTGCTTCAGTGCTGAATCATCTCCTCTCATGCATTAGTAGGTCAAGCATTGGATGCCAGCAAAGTCCCTTGTGACTCCTGGATGACCTAAGAGAGGTTATATCTTCTAATACCATACCTAAACCAGGAATTTGAGGGAATGTAAATAAATGTGTTTTGTGAGGTAACTGTGACTTTGGCCCTACAGGTATTCCATAAATAGTCATGAGAATTGGAAGAATCTCAAAAAAAAAAAAAAAAAAATCGACCTTTGAGCCTTTAGACACAAAGAGTTCATCATGTAAAAGACAGATTTTAGGTCAGTGACGTTGGCCACGACCTAAGACCACCAGAATGTGAAGAAGCACAGAAATACAAAAATGAAAAATCTGCAAAGCATTACAGTGTCTCACACACTACACAAGTGTAGACTTTCAGCTTTAATTCAGTGATGAGCAAAAAAATTACAAAAACGGTTTAGGAATAAGAAGCTCTTGACTTGCTTTCGTTTTGGGTCCGTTATCTATCTGCTCTATAAAGATCTATAATGTGAGTTTATCACCATTTGCCTCAGTCCGAGCACATCAGAGAATGCATCCTGATACTTCTATCAGCAGTCTCATCACCGATTGATGCCACTGGCCCAGTATCACTGGCAGTCATACATGCCCATGCCAGAACACCGTCTCTACTGTGTTACACAGAAGATGTTGTATTCCTTGGGATAATGAGCTGTTCCATCCTTCTCTATATTTTCTCTTTTCATCCTTCGGGTACAAGTTCATCTTGGTGTCAGTCATCCAACGGATGCTCTGTCCTGTATTCACACCCATGGAAGCATCTGTTGATTATAGTCTTGGACAATGATACCCCTACCTTCTCAAGAGTGTTCTTGACTTTACTGGATTTTGTGAAAAGTTTACTTCATCAAGCAAAGAATTCTGCAATCATCCACTTTAGTTGTTTTCCTAGAGTCTCTTGGTGTTTCTGGTGTTGCTGTTCCTGGATCTGCCTATTTATCATGAAATAATGATGGGTTAGGGTTGATGTATGTCCTTTGTGTTCACAGGTGGAGCTGATAGGTCAAAGTTTGTTCGATTTCATCCACCCCAAAGACATCAACAAGATGAAGGAACAGCTGTCGTTTTCAGAGTTATACCCTCACCAAAGCCTCATCGATGCTCCAAGTTAGTCAGGTTTACCATTTAAATGAAACTGACCCTGTAAGCATATACGGGGAGATCAGGGCAATAGATGGTTGCCAGCTGAAATTAACTTCAAGTAAACTGGTAATAAGTGTTGACATCAAATTTCAATGTCTGTGTGAAGCCGGGGCTCAGGTTCAAGCAGATGCTCCGGTCATGTCGTCCCACTTGTCCACCGGAGCCAGGCGATCCTTCTTCTGCCGTATGAAGCACAGTCGGGTCACAAGCAAGAAAGAAGACAAAGAGTCAGTGCCCAGTACTTCAAAAAAGAAAGGTGGGTTACATCGGAATTCAGGCTACTCAATTTACAGCATATTACATAACATTACCATACATTTGTCATAGGGCCTTTCAGGACTTTCATTCTTACGCTAAATATCAGACAAGCGCTCTCAAGACATCATCACCCTGCATATTGCATTATTCTTTGTATCTTCTGTTTTGAGGTCTGTAATGCAGTTTGTAAACCTGTTTATTGAAATTTGCTCTACAAATCAAGTTTATCATTATCATTTACAAGGGTTAAATTGGGCTGGAGCTTAGTTTCAGCACATAGGACTGCACTCTTGAATGTTACCGGTTTAACTTGACACGTCAGCTAGATATATTTTCACATTTCCCTGTTCCTAATAATTCCTACAAATAGCCATACAAATAGCTACAATAGCTCGGCTTTTTCAGGGAATTAGTGAGCCTTAGTATGTATATAAAGTATAAAGAGACAAGACATTGTTAGTTTGAAGCTTAAACAGGTTTTTTTGTCTTTAAATATAATCATGAATACATATATATTTTATGTATAATTACTGCCTTACACTAGAAGACGTAGACACTATATCAGACCTAAAATGGCCATTGAAATGAAAAATGGCTTCCTAATTTGTCTTTTGCTTTAGTAACACAGAACCTACAATTTCATAGGCAATAATTTCAACTTTTGAAATAATGTGTTAATGTTTTTTTGTTTTTTTTAGACTCCTACAGGTACTGTACCCTCCACTGCACCGGCTACATACGGAGTTGGCCAAGCAGTCAGTTGGAGGAAAGCGACAGCGAAAAGGAAGCCTCCAACCTGACCTGCCTGGTCACCGTGTGCCGCATCCAAGCGCAGGTGTCCCACCAGCCCTCCAAAGACATCAACATCAAGCCCACTGAATTTGTCACCCGCTGTACCATCGACGGCAAGTTCACTTTTGTAGACCAACAGTGAGTTTCCCTGATTCTATCTACATTCAGATGTCATCCAGTATTTACTTTTTCATCATGAATCATAGATTTGTTATTAACAGAATTCCGCTGAGAAATGAATGGCAGAGGCATGTTGTGGTGGGGAGGCCTCTCAGCCCACAGCACTTCACTGTCAGTGGCCATAATCCATTCTGTCTTTGCCGTTGTTTCTCAGAAGGAGCTGTGCATCTTGATGACATCACTTGAAAATATCCTCTCATTTTTTGGGAAGTAATTTCACTGCCTAACTATAATGAATTATTTCAATAAATGTGTGATTGATGAATGCTACATGTAGAGATGATTATGGTTCATTTTCACTCATCTCTGCTTGACGGGTCCAACCCTCAGAGACAGTAGAAACAGCAGAACCAAGCTCCCTGTGTGTCCTCTCTTTCTCAGAGCCACAGCAATCATCGGATATTTGCCACAAGAGATTCTTGGCACATCATGTTATGAGTACTTCCACCAGGATGACCTGCAGCACCTTGCAGAGAAACACAGGCAAGGTGATGGAGCAAGGCAACAAGAGTTGGCAATTTTTTTTATTTTATTTTTTTTTACATGTTCTCGATTTCAGTTTATAATTGAATTTTTAAAAAATCATAGCCCCAAATAAATCCATAGCAATGCTTATCGCATTTTGCACTTTAAAAGTTTTGGTTGTGAAGTTTAAGGAATTGCCAGTTTCAATGTATGACAACAGCTGACGGACCGATGGATAATTGGACACTAAGTGTAGTGTTAAAATGTTGTGAAACATGTTCGCTGTGTGATGACGCTTGTGTCCCATCTCTTGACAGTTCTTCGAAGCAAAGAGAAGATTGAGACACAATGCTACAAGTTCAAAGCCAAATATGGCTCCTATGTTTCACTCCAAAGTCAGTGGTTTAGTTTTACAAATCCATGGACCAAAGAAGTTGAGTTTATCGTGTCTTTAAACAGGCTTATCTCGTAAGTATTGATATATTCATGGAAAAACTCGTACTTTGTTATTCCTAAGAGCTCAGGTACATGGCGAGTGGGCTTCTACTTTTGGTTGCTTTGAGAGTTCTTTCAGTTCTAACTGACGAGCGGAGAGTCCCAGTTATTTAATCTCTCGTGGGCTTGTTGATGCTTAAGACAAACCTGTCCTAGTAACCCCAGTTCATATAGTTCATGTATTTGATCTGGTCTCTCTCCAGCACCCCTGAATAAAACACTCAGCTCCTCATTAAGCATCATTAAGGTTCATTTAAATCAGGTGGATTGGAACAGTTAAGACATCTAAAACATGCACAGGGGGCCTGCAGGACCAGGATAAGACACCACCTAGGTGACCTTAAGGGCTCTCAGTTGACATCAACAACTCTCAGGTGAACTTCCAGGTGTCTGAGTATTAATGATCCCATTAGAGGTTAAATACTTGCAATTCCCCAGCAGTCAGTCAAAGAAACAGAAGCCTTCCTAATGAGAAGTGAAATGCCTTCAATAACCAAAAATGAAGTCCAGTTGCCTTCTACCTAAACTTTCAGTATTAAATGGTAAATGGACTGCATTTATATAGCGCTTGTCTACCTTTGATGGTACTCAAAAGCGCTTTACACTACATGGCCACATTCACCCATTCACACACATGTTCATACACTGATGGCGGAGGATGCCATGCAAGGCGCCAACCTGCCCACCAGGAGCAATCAGGGGTTCAGTATCTTGCTCAAGGACCCTTCTCTGCCGGAGATTAGGATGGAACCAGGAACCTTCTGGTTCCTAGAGGGCTGCTCTACCAACTGAGCCATGCCGCCCCCCACAGGAGTAAAGTAACATGACCTGGAAGACTGCGAATCTACGAAGACATCGTTCTGTCACTAATACCATATTGTCATTAGAGACAATAAGACAATAAGAATATTTAAGAAGTAACTCACTCAAAACAAACAAACAAAAAAACAATTGAATTCTTTACAGCAGCGGTTCCCAAAATCCTCAGCCTCATTATTGGGACCCCCACTATCTCCCTAGTTGGTTGAAACATACATCGACTACAAAGGCCTTTGGAAACACCTCCACAACACACACACATCAAACTCACCCAGAAAAACACAATAATTGGGTATTATGGGCTTGTAGCAGAAAACCAAGTTTATTTTCATGTATAAACTGTTGTACTGAGTAGGCACATTTTGAATTAGAATTTATTTCTGGGACCTGTCATTTAACACCCTCCACCTCTGGTGGGTGGTGTGTGGAGGGGGCGGGGGCCGGGCTGGGGTTCGCCCACTTTGGGAGCCTGTGTTTTACATCTCTGACAGAATCTTCTTGAGAGTGTTTTTTTTTTTAAAATGTCGAGCAGCATCCACATGTTGTGCCTCACGTTGCCACAGTATAGCATACGCCTCAGAAATGAGTAATGCAAAATTGAATTCCTCTTTGCACCAGCAGGGGGCCTGATCACACAGTAGATGAGGAGGTGGCAGGCAGCTCAAAAGCGCTTCAGGGTAAGAAATACATACCTTACTTTGATAAACTAATTCTTGTTTGATATTTTAATGCAAAAGTTTATTAACTGTTTTCATTTTCCTTCTCCTCCCATAGAAGACATGAAACAGATACATGTTATTCCTGGCCTCATGAGTGATGTGGGCACAATGATCTACGCAGGCAGCATAGGGACCCAAATTGCAAATGAGCTCATCGACTCGTACAGGTGTGATACTGTCTGTGTATAGACATGGAAAAACTAAGTAATAATGGTTTCCCTATGAATTAACGTTATATCAGTGCTGCACTAGGACCAAAAAAATTGCTACATGAGGCAACCATTATCTTTCTTTACAACCCCTTTGAACCAGGCAGCCAGCCAATTGTCAGTTTCTGGCCACTTCATGTTCTTTTCTCCCTCCACCCTCCTTATTGTTCACACTCCTAAAGCACCTCAGTGCTTAAGAAATACCTACACCAACCAAATCAGTGTTGCAAATTTGGCAACATCTGCTTGACCTGACATGGTTCTATGTGACAAACCACCTGGGAATTTGTCTCTGGAGACTGGAAAGTGCAGACACTTTCAAAAATTGGCTTTTTTGAAGAATGGCTTGCATTTATAAAGTGCTCTCTATATTTTAATTGTACTATTATTGCCTCATTCCACCATTGTCATGTACTCACTTGGCTAAAGCTGCTATTCAAGGCAGCAATCTGCTCATCAGGAGCAACTAGAGTCCTTTAAAAACCATATGGAGGAGCTGGGGATCATACCGCTCATCTTCCTGTCACAAATCAGCTACTCCACCTTCTGAGCCATGTCATCTTTACTTCAGAGGAGACGGGAGGAATCACTTGTCTATCACCATGGGAATATGGTCTATCCATGACCAGAGGCATTAATGTCAGTGGTCACCTATCCCAGTGCTCTCACCACAATCTTCATTTTTTTGTGATTAATTATTTATTGATTATTTCAAATAAAGGGAGGTGTCATTACAGTTGCAGAAGTTCAAAATCAAGTCACACAATGTGACATTGCAGTGCCCCCTGACCCCCAACATCTTCCTAGCCATGTACTCACACCATAGTCTATTACATGATGAATTGTGTACATACATAAGCAAACTGCCATCATCACGGGTGGCATGGCTCAGTTGTTAGAGTGTCCGTCTAGGAATCAGAAGGCTACTGGCTCCTCATCTCCAACAGGAGCAGTATCTTGCTCCTGGTGGGCAGGTTGGCGCCTTGCATGGCAGCCTCTGCCGCCAGTGTACGAATGGGTGAATGAGGGCATCGTCACCTTGTGAGTACCGTCAAGGTAGAAAAAAGCACAATGTAAATCCGGTCCATTTACCTACTCACCCTTCTAAATCCCTTTCCCCTGTGACCTAGGAATCCCTGTACAAACTAAATATAGACTGGCAGCATTTGGACACTAAGGAGTTGCTTGCTTGTATTGTTGAACTCTCACATGTAAGTCGCTTTAGACAAAAGCGTCTGCTATATGAATTGTGGAATTGCATAGTTAGATCGAGTTTTGCTCATTTTTTCCACCACCCATGAGGATTCCGCAGAAATAGCCAAGATGAAGCAAAGAATGCGTACATCTATAAACATGTCTATATGTTTAACTCAATGAAATACGAAAGTGGCAAAATCTTTTCCCCCTCACTATAATACGATTCCCTCAAAGTCTTGAATAAATATATTATGGACAGACATGGATGTAAACTGTGATTTGAATGGTCGGCGGAGGCGTACAACTGCAGTTGGGTAATTCTTGTTTCGATGGGCAGGGTTTGGCCCGAGGAGCAGCTTATTATATTTTGAAATGGATCGCGATATGGATGCAGGAATTATTGAACAGTTTCTTCTAGGGCTGCTGTGATCAGTTCCATCTTTATTACATTAAAGCTGAGAATGCATCCACATCAATACCTTCTACTGACACAGCCATAAATCCTTTTGAAATTTGCTGCTCCCTCTGACATCTTTCTTGGAGTTGAACAAGACATATACAATCAGTATCATGTGCCATTAACCTGGGGAGGCGATGGCACCAGGATGCATTATGGGAAGAAGGCAAGCTGGTGAGGGCAATGTTGTTTAATGTTTAATGAGACCAGGCACACCCCTTTATGGAAATGATATTTCCTAATCACAGTGGCCCTTCTGCTCTGCTTGAATGATTTGAGGAACAGAACAGGATCAAGACATTCCCAGATCTTAGTCCAAGCAAAGCATCTGTGGGATGTGCTGGACAATCAAGTCTGATCCATGGAGGCCCCACCTTGCAACACACAGTACTTACAGGATCTAATTTTAATAGATGTGGTGATGGGAAAAATATAGAATAAACTGTACCCTTTAAATAATTCTCATAAAGACTTAAAATGAAGAATTAACTAATTAATTTAGCTAATCTAACTTTAACTAATTTACTTATGTTTGATTGAAACTTGTTTTTGAGTAGAATGAACTCCTCTCCATCAAGTGGTGTTTCCAGTCCTTTTGGATCGGCCCAGGAAAAGTGTCCGCTGCCTTCCCCACAAAACAGCCGGAGTGTGAGTGACCTCCTCATGATTACTGCGGTAATGGTTGTGACAAAGTGAGGCATACATGCAAATACATTGCAACTATGCAAATGATTGAAGGTAATATTGTTCAGTTTAACAATTCAACTTAAGATGTACGTGAAACTTGTGTTTTGATTATGTGTTGTATTTTTATATGAATGAATGCTGATTTTTGAAAACGTTCACTTTTTAAAAAAAATGTTCATGTTCATGTAGTTACATAATCAGAAAGCAGTATGCCGTGGTCAAGATCAAAATCACTTGTAACTTTAACTCAAATGTAAGATGTACACTTTCAGAAAAAAAATAAAAATCTAGTCAGTGGGAATCTGATACTGGGTTTATGTGCTGTGTTTTCATGTAAAATGACTTGTTTCAGCCATCCAGTAAAGAGGAGGACGCGGGCAGGTCTTCACAGTCCCAGGCTGACTCGAGGGTGGCAGTAGGCCAGAGCAGACCCACTTCTGAAAGCGCAGGTACTGTAAGCACAGTCTTTATAAAACCATGGTATTATAGGTGTTGTCTACATTTTTCGGACATAAAAAGGAGAGACACACCAAAACTAACCAGTAAAACATTTACGTTACATTTGCATACATTCATGATTTTTAAAGTCACATTTTCATTCTTTTCTTGGGCAAAATGAGTAGACATAACCAACAGGTGAAAATGTCTGAAGGTGCATGATGACACTTTTCTCAATGAGCCCATTCATACTTTTCTGGAATCAAATTGTATAATTAATGTATACTTTATGTATACACCAATCAGCCATAGCATTAAAACCACTGCATGTTTACCATAGAATATAATGCAACAACAACAGCAAAAACAACAAAAAGGCCCATTACTTGATCCTTTTAGTCTGCCACAAGGTATAGGATGTAAAGGAAAACTTTTATGGTTATTAACTGTATCAAATACCTTAGATAAATGCAAAAATTACCTTTAGTCTTTTTCTTTCTGTCTCTAGCTTGTATATTTCATTAATTAAACGTGTAAGTGTTAATTGTTTTTTATTACAAACCCATACTGATGTGTTTATATTCTTGTTTTTAATTAGATGTTTAATTAATCTGTCATATGTAAGCTTTTTTTAGTAATTTTGATAAAGCGAGACAGATCGGAGATGGGCCTGTAATTAATTAACAACATTTAAGTCATCCTAAATGGAACAATCTTGTCTTTTTTTAATTCATGTAGACTTTGATCAGTTGTCTTGTCCAATGACAGACTGAGATGGCTGCACATCACACATCACACACAAGGCTTATCATAGTCCTCAAAAGTTATTTGGGAAGATCAGACAATGGCCAATAATATCCATGAACAGAGCTCCTAATTTAATGTCCTTACCCAACACATCTGGAAAGATATTATCTATCATAGTAGCAGAAGTCTCACTCACTCACTCTGGCTGGTATTGTAATCACAGGATTATTTGCTGCGGTGATTGTCTGCTGCAAGCAACTGTATTCTGTACGCAAGCGCAGGGGTGGGAGTGCCAACTGGGCCATGATGTTGGCTCCCAGCGGCCAACGTGCTCTCCCGTCCCCCACCACCACAGAGCAGCTGTTCATCAGTTTATTCAGCACTACACTCACTTGAGTCCTCAGAGAGTCACCAGATTTGGAGCAGGCCAGACGAATGGTTCTCCAGTTATGTTAGGCAGACGACTGGGCAGACAGACAGACGTTCCTTGATTTCATAAGCAATATCACTTATTTTGAGGCCTCTTAAAATCCTCATAAAAGTACAGGGATGAGAGCAGGAAAATATTACAAAAAGAGTTTCCAGTGAGATCAGTCCAGTAGTCAGATTTGGTCGATTAAAGCAGTGGCTCACAAACGTTTTCTGGTATGCCAAAGTTTATGCCCTGCACCCCAGCATCAATCAATCAATCAAATTCAGGATGATAGCAGTTTCCATGAGTGGAATTTTTTTTTATTAGTCTTGCTTTGTGTGTGTCTCACTCAGGCGAACCTTCCCAGCTGGACCTGGACAGCATCGTGGTGCCGGGCCTGAGCAGCTTCAGCAGTGATGAGGCGGCCATGGCGGTCATCATGAGCTTGCTGGAGACGGACGCAAACATGGGTCAGTCAGATGACATTGAGGACTTACACTGGCCTTTCTAGAGGGGGCGTCGCTCACGTGCCCTTGACTGATCTGGCCTTGCACAACTTAACCCACTGGAACCCACCAAAGACCTGAACAAGGTTTGCTTGCAAAAGCCAAGTGGGTAAAAGTTTAAGTTAATAGGAAATAGTGTGACTGTGATGATCCTGTTGTCCCCCTACCTCCATCGAATGGAAAATGAGGTTAGTGTCCCAGGAGCCTGTGGTTACTCAGTGTCTTCCTTTGTGACACATCCTTACGGGGGCTAAAACCGAGGCTTTGGACCACAGAAAAACCTCTTTTCTCTCTGACGACCTGTGAGTGGCCAATGTCTGGCGGATAGTTGGATTCCTTCAACGTGCAGTGCTGCTAGAAAACTCCTCAAACCTTGGTACCGCAAAAGCTGCAGTACCCAGTGATGGTTTCATGTTTTTTTTTTGATAATTTTGTCTTTTTGTCAGTTTTTAAATTGTGTTTAAAAGCTATCCTCCATACACATTTTACATAATTTAAAAACAACAACTTTTTTTTGGTAAGTTTTAACAGGAACATCTATGCCTTCTTCTTCTTCTTAGGTTTCCTGACTATGGATATGCAAATATGGACATTAGGGATGGGCATTTAAAAAAAATAAATCTTACTCAATCAATGGCAAAATTAATCAATTAAATTATCAATTAATGATACATATTTTACATTAAAATTCCCATGGCAGATTTGATTTGCCTCAAGGATATCCTCATTCCAAGAAGGACCAACAACAATCATCTTAAACAAAGCAGTTAAAGTTGAAATGTTTCACAGTTACAGAAAACAAAACAAAAAAACCCTTTGCGGTGCTCGTACAGGCGGCAGGGGTGGAGCGGTGACCTCTTCACAAATTAATTAACACCATGTCACTGTTCATGTTTAGACATAATTCCAAATATTTATCAGCAATATCAAACGCTGTGTCAATCAAAAATATATATTACTTAGGGCTGACAGTTTTTTTTAACATGAACAAATCCTAATTGTAAATGTCAAGAGTGACTGACATAAAGGTAGTGACACTGTAACTGTGCTGACACGTAAGTCCGGCCTGCTGATTGTTGATGAGGAGGATGAGGATGTCAGTTACCCTCTGAGGTGAGACGCCATCGCTGCCTGTCGACTGTCAGTCCAGCGGCCGAAAGCTCCCCCTCTGACGGGACCCGAGCTCTTCGCGTTTACTTTTCGATTTTTAGGCCAGTGTTCAGTTTTTTTTCCCTCCCAAAAATAGTTGCGCCCCTGCCTGGAATTCTTTAAACACAACACAGCCAAAGTGATGCAAATATTCTTAATGATCAATCATCAGATATGATGGCCATCCCTAATGGAAACGCTTCAGGGTTTGCTGCCCATCCACCACTACTACTGGTTCTGATAAGCTGCAATTTTTTAATATCATGAATAACACCACTTCATAAACCATATATGCCATAGTAATAATAACAACAACAACGACAAGAGACCTGTGTCTCGTATACAAACATTACAGGGTGCACGCACATGCAGGGCACAAAAGTGATGCACTTGCTAGTCAAAAGATCATGGTTGGTTTGGACTTTCATTTATGTAGAGTGGAAAAAAACACAAAATGTTGACAAACTTAATATAAGTGACTATCAGTCAACAGATACATGCCTGAAATTGTCCAAGTAAATGTGCTCTTTAATCCTGTGTAGCGAAAATGAATTTGCTGAATCGAGAATACCTTTTCAGCTTGCTGGCATTTCGTCTTATTTTGACAGTATTAAATGTGTTAACAAAGATTAATGACAGGAAAAGATAAGGCTTCTCAATGACCTGCCAAGAAATTCAACAGCTGCTGTGAAGATATTTTCATGCATCAGACAGCGAGCTAGGTCTGGGCCAGTGAGGGAATGTCTAGGAATGTAACAATGTCTGATAAAACTGGAAGCCTCGTTAGCTTTGGCTGCATCCATTTCATGAATAAACTAGACCTACCTCACAGCCTACAGGACAGGACAAGGAAGTGTTCAAAAAAGTGGGTCACAAATCACACGAATCTGTGTGTAGAAGCACCACCTAGTGACCAGTATGCATCATATTTCGCACAGTTTCCAACATCTTGCCCAAGTTCTTTTTATACGTTTGTGATTCTAGCAATATGCCAAAATATGCAACAGTTCCTGTTTTGACTTCGATCAAAAGGACCTAAATTGTGTTTTTTGCATTATCAAGACTCTTTTGATAGTACATAGATTCTAAAAATGCTGTGCTGTTGGGTAAAATGTAAATACAACGTGATGATTTGAACACTCAAACCACATACTTAATTGAAAATGGCACAAAGTCAACATAGTAAATGTTGGAACTCATTTTTTTTTTAAATTATTCTACATAGATTTATATCGTGTATGTCCATTATTAATTTGATGCCAGGAATATGTTCTAAAAAAAGTTTTGATAGCAGCATAACATGACTGAAAAGTTGATAAATACTAAACCCCTGGTGGAACTTTCACAATTAATTGGGTTCGGTGCAAGAAGAAAATCGTACGTGAACCAGATCCGGAAACACCACCGCCTTTTCTTGGGTGGAGCTCATCTGAGATGGGATGAGATGGATTGTAAAACTTTCATGTGGTCAGAATTTTAAATATTGTGTGGAAATTAATGACACTGCGTCCTGATGGCGTCGACTCCCTTCGTATTTATATTCTCTCTGGTGTCAGATGTGTCAGTTTGTAGCTGTTCTCAGCCACACATTTTTTTGTCTCCGTTGTCATGCAATGGGACAATTGTGAAATATTGACTGACAATGTAACACACCATTTTTAATAACAGTCACTTTCAGGGTGCTACTCTGCACACCTGCAGTTCTGAAATTATAACCTTGGCATGAACCTACAAAATTAATTACAGCTCAGTTTCCTCCCCTCACATGTAAAATGAGCAGTATTAGCAGATCCCCTCTATGAAACTTTGTAGTTCAGTCACTAGATTTGTGATTCAGTGCATTTTG
>CAAKHG010018916.1:27955-45439 GCA_901007715.1 Dactylopterus volitans
CCCAATGGTTCTGAAAACATCTTAAATCTTCCAGCTTGGATACTATGAGAAGGGGAAGACAGAGCAGTGGGAATACTGTGCTGAGTGGAAGAGTAACAGTTGTTTCAGTCTACGTCGAGGTAGACTGCAGCATAAGGTTTGCATCTAAGCTAAACTTACAGCGCAGTTAGGGCATTAATTTACAGCAGAACCATAAACTGGTCTTAAAGGACCTATAGCACTCAAATTCACCCTTTTAATCCACCTGAATCATTAATATTCCTCTGTTATTACCAAAATTATAATCAGAATCAGCTTTACTGGCCAAGTTTGTGCACGCAGACGAGGAATTTGGCTCCAGTTTTAACCAAAATCATCCAAACATCTCCTTGTTGTCTCTGTTTCGGAGCTTGGTTCTGGTAGATTCTAGGAAAAGGCCTGCTCTCAACTTTGTTGCAGAGAAACTCACCTATAATAATAATAATAATAATAATAATAATAATAATAATAATTACACAGCCTTTTAGAAGACAATAAAAAAAATGCAACGGTAAAAATAATTACCATTAACAGTTTCAACTGCTTATGAACTAGTTTGTGATGGAAAATTCAAGGTTAGCTGCAAAAATCGAAGAAAGGTTTTTCCACTTCCAAAAAACAAAACAGCCTTTCAAAACAGAATCACTTAAAATAAAAAGGGAATAAAGGAACTTGAATCAACCTGATTCACAGATTCAGCAACAGCAGTGATGGCGGATGACCTTTTTTCTGCTCTTGGTATGACAAAAGTAGCTAGCTGGATGTGCTGTAAAGGCTTTTATTGCTTTCCCTGGTTGCTGTTGTGTGGGCACCAAAGCATTGTTTACAGCCACTGGGTTACGAGACTTGATCAGAATTATTATTATGATTGTTTCTGAATTATTGTTAACCCTCTAGGATACTTAAGCTTAAATAATTTTCACTGTGACGCAATTTTTTTTGTGTGCAATTTAAAAAAAAAAAATCACAGCTCCCACTGAAAGAGGGCTTCATTTTAATCACTTCAGTCAGAGTTTTAATATTGTGTCAAAGAATTCAAAGTAGGCAGCAGTTTTATAAGAAGTTGTTGCATCTCTAGCAGGAGGTGGTGGGGTTGTTTGTTTTTGCTACAGACTGGTTAAAAATTCATCGCATGTCTTAAGTTAGGATTTCATATCAACACTTGGAGGAAGGTTTATAGCACAGTCAGTTACATTGAATCAAATCCTGGAGTTGTTCAGGTTCTTTTTAGATATGAAAAATACTGCGCTCTTGCATTTTTTTACTTTTTTGCCCAAATTTTGCCAAAATGTCTATGAGAATGTAGCCATAGTTCAGGAGTCTGATTTTGTCAGGACACTGCAACCATCACTGAGCCCATGACCTGGAATGACATAGAAGCATCTGATGATCAGAAACAGCAAGCCAAAGTCTAAAAATTATACGTGTGTATGCAGCCAGGAATCATTACCATACTTGAGGTTTGAATGGGTAATACAGCCCTGTATCTACGATACAGTTCAAAGATGTTACTCCTAAAATAGAACCAGCCAGCTGGCTGATAACAGATATTAGCAGTGTGTGCTGATACTGTCTATCCAAATAATTGGATGAAGATCATATTTGGCCATAATTTGCCTCCCCAATAGTTGAAATTACCATACATTGCCTTCTCAAATTCAGGGAAATGTTCAGCAGGGGAATGTGTAAACAACTTTTATTGAAAGCCTGTTATATAAAAGTTAAAAGTATGACAGAAGTAACTTAAAATAATTATTTTTGAGTGGAGGTGGTCTTAACCTGGAGTTAAGTATGTGAAATTTCTGTTTTCACATTGAATGTGCACTACCTGACTGAGCCCTAGTATGTCTTGTCATGATATGTATACACATATCATATACTCACTTGTACTCCAAACATTCTGTGAATGCAGTCCCCACTAAACTGGGAACATATGTAACGCCCACCCTGGATGGTATGGAAAATGTTTTACAATGTTAACAAGGGACAAGTCAACATGCTTTAAAGATAAATCATTTGAGGAACGTTGTGCCATGTCTTTTGTTACCCACTCCTTCCCTCACTCACTCCCACTTGTGACAGTATTTTAACAACCACTTTAATAGCAACTGCACACATATTTACCCTGTGTGCTGTCTATTGCTATGGAGATAATAACATTGAAGGTCATTGTGTTTCTCAGTGTCCCATTACCACAACAGCCTTTGACCAAATTATACAAATGCAGAACCACAGATAGATAATCACATTTTCTATTTAATGGTCTTTTAACCCGAAGTCCAGTTCAACATGATGACTCTTTTCTGTGGTTTGCGGGAGGTAGCCCAACAAAAAAAATGAGATAATCATAAATGTCTCTTGAAATGTACTGTAAAATTATATTAATAGTGTAAGGGTATGCAAAGCTGGATATTACTGCCGCGACTGGCCTTCATACAGCATATGTAACTGGTTACATCACTGGCTCCTCTAATCTTGAAAGCATGATGTGATTATGTTGCCTTGATCACTTGATCTTGAATGTGGTTCAGCTATAAAACATATGTTATGGACCCTTTGTTGCTTTAAAAATACTGTACTGTTGTCATCAGTACAATTTAAATTGACATGAAAGCTTATTGAACATTTAATATCAAAACATAAAATGGTGATATTGTGCAAATTTTTTGTTGTATCTGCTGTAAAAAGCAATGGAGGCTCAAGTCTGAGAATAAAAGAAACTTTTCAGTTATGGTTTGAATTCCTGTTTGTCTTTGGCATTATCACCTAATAAAGTTAGGTTGGTGTCTGTCTGTGTATGCGTGTTTGATGTTTTCAGCAGCTCTTCATCTTATCTGCTTCACATTCTACACGTGCATTGACATTTGAATGAGCCGCCAGCATATTTGGGTTATAAGTGATTTTTTCCCAGTAGGCTCTCCGCTGTTGGCTCTCTGGACCAGTTTACTGTAAAGGTCGGAATACATGTGCACCCCACATTTCGAATGCGGCTGGTCTCCAGGGATTCCCGCACTAGGGGCCACCAGGTGAAGGAGGAAAAAATATTTGTGATAAAATTTATGTGTGTTATTTCAAAATGTACTCCATAATGTAACATATAAAAAGCCCCTTTGCCATGTTCATCTCTCTAATTGGCTGCCAGTCAAAACGTCATTCATCACATCATAAAGTACTGATGGCTGCTTGCATCGCTTGCTAACTAAGATGTAGCTAGCCAGTTCATGAAAAGAAAAAGCCTGATGAGCAGACTAACTGCCAAGCTGACAAAAACTCGCTTCATTTTTGCTGTTAAGTAATAATGGTCATGTGGTTTTAAGTGCACTGGCTCTGATCAGAAGCCCTATTTTTTCCTTGCTGTGAAAGCACGAGGATATTCAGGGGAAAAAAGGGGTTTTATTTACCCAAAATGCAAAAAGGATGCAATTTACAAAAAACAAATTAAGGTTCTGGGCGGGCGACATGGTGCTACGATCGTTAGCACTGTTGCCTCATAGTAAGAAGGTGGCAGGTTAGATTCCCAGCCTGGGATCTTTCTATGTGGAGTTTGCATGCTCTCCCCGTGTCGGCGTGGGTTCTCTCCGGGTACTCTGGCTTCCTCCAGCTCCAAAAGCATGCTGAGGTTAATCGGTTCCTCTAAATTGCCCGTAGGTGTGCGTGCGAGTGTGAGTGGTTGTCTGTCCTTCATGTGGCCCTGCGATGAGCTGGCCACTCGTCCAGGGGTGTACCCCGCTGCTCGCCCCTTGTCAGCTGGGATCGGCTCCAGCACGACCGCGACCCGGTAACTGGAATAAGCGGAAGACGATGAGATGAGATTAGGTTCTGGGGCCATAAAAGAGGTCAAAATAAACAGAACAACTCAGGCTGTAACTGAAAAACTGAACGGAACAGAACAGACTGAAATAAACTGAACAAAGACCCCCACAGGCAGTCATGAACGCAGTGAGGCTCAGATATAGTGGCTGATCAGACCACATGGGCACACCAGGGAAAACAGAGACACGCTACACTAACAATTGACATCTGAATAAACAAAAACACAAAAATCTTCTCTAATCAAACAAAGCTATACCAAAAAAAAGAAATATGAAAAAATTATATATACTATAGGGAAAATAAACCAAGTGACCAAACTAAGTTAAACTCCCCCTCCCTCTAAGGTGTTGGGGAGTTGGAGCAATGAATGAGGGACGGTGCAAATCCTTGGCAATTTTGAAACAAAATCATAGTACCACGTCCTGGCAAAGCCAACTAGAGCTAGCACGTGAAGCACATCAACCTCAAATGTGGGAAAGCTTTAGATTCAATAGCCAATCGTCAACCACACTGCCATAACTAAGTTAAACTCCCCCTCCCTCTAAGGTGCTGGGGAGTTGGAGCAGTCCAAGCAGCCTATTCAGCAGGCTCGACCCTTTCACTCTGCCTTTGGCTTCATGCCTCCGAATGCGGCACCTTAAGCGGACTCCACCAGCACTGATAACTCCAAAGGAGATAGAAATGAACAAAAAAAATTTGAACTGGTAATCTGTACAAAAGAGAACTAAATGTGTGCACCCAAATACAACTAATGAACAGTTAACCGGGAACATAAAACATAAATGTAATGTGTGAAACAAAACCTGTGTCATGTCTTTTATCTGTGAACTATATGGAATGTGCAAAATGAAGAAAACCATTTGAAGCAAACAAATTAAGAACACAAATGACCTACAAACTAAAGAGCCAGTGGTGGGAGTGACCGGCGTCTCATTTTGTTGCGTGGCTGTGAGTGCGGCCATCACACTTACTTTCAAGTTATTTGTCGTGGCAGAAGGGAAGAGCTGCAGAAGCTGGCAGAACGCCCTGCAGTCGTAGTGGCATGCTTGTTTTGGTGCCGTTGACCAGTTTGACCTAGACGGGAGCAACAGCTTATCGGGCCAGTTATGGGCAAACAAGCTACCTGTCAACGACCGTTGCACTTTACAGCTTGTTCCCTTGTGATTTGTTTCCCGCGACGCACAACATGGCGGGGTTCTGCAACGAGTGTGTCCCACAGCTCAGTCTACTTCTATAGCCTTTTAAAAATGACCTTTATTGTCTCACCCAAAACAGATTCCACTGGCTCTGAAAAATGTCTTTTTCTCCAAGTTTCTTGAAGTTCATGTTTTATTTTTTGTTTGTTTTTTGGCTTTTGCAGGTTTCAGTTAGATGGGTTTAAGTTTCAGTCTTCTTTGCGGTTTGTTATACCACTGCCATGACTGGGGTTAGACTTTGTTCTTGTTTCTCTTTTGTCATCATGGAGACATCATTCTTGGATTATGAGCTGCTTTTCATTTTGGGGATTGTTTTCTGGTCCTCCTGGAGTGTGACTTCTTGGATATTTTCAAACGGTGGGTAACACGCCATGTTGCCTTGTATTTCAACCAAATTCTTGAATTGAATATTTCTTTGGTACATTCATAGTGCTTGTAAGCCACACTTTTTTTTCTCTCAGTTTAAATGTAAACTTTATGTGTTTATGTGTGATGTGTTGTCCACTTAGCTTGTAAGATTAGCTGCTGATCACATAAACCAGTTCAACTGGTTGTAGAATAATGTGTGACAACATGGCTACCTTTCATGACACCATCAAGTACAAATTTATCTCCATTACCACTGACACCATCCTCACCATCGTCATCTATCCTACCATCATGATTAAAAGAGGACTCAAGTGAACACTTCCTGTTTTGAACGCTAACTTTCATGTTTTTCCTCATTATCACTTTCCTCACTAACTTTTCCTGAAGAGATTTCAAACATTCTACATGTCAATTTTAGTGCAGATTAAGCTTATAGCTAAGGACAAGGCAGAAAAAGTTTGTTTTTATCATTTTTTTGTGTGCCATTTTTAAGAAATAAAATTAGTAAACAAGGGTGTGGCCTATATCACAAGCTAGAGCTCAGTTCTGAACGTGTGCGTGCAAGGTTTTTGGATGTGTAAGTTTGTGACAAAAATACATTTACCTTTGTTATAGTGTCATCTGCTAGTGAATATATGTCATTTTTGGGATCAAGTAAACCGTCCTACACCAGTTCTGAAAGTTTCACTCACTGTTTATACTTGGGTACCACTTTTACAAATGGAAAAATAATACAACACCACTGGCAGTGGGATCCGCGGTGGTTCACACACAATGCCCTGCCCCTTTGGGGTTGACTGTCACACGTTTGAAGTGGATATCAGATGGATATCAGTGTCTCTGGGTCCTTTTGTTTGGGTTTGATTTTGGAACATACACCCAGAAGTCTATATTATATTAAATTTGCCACTAATATGTTAAAAATCACAGTGATATCACATGTCCGGTGAAAGCAATATTTTGAACCTTAATAATAAGCAAGCAAATAATGTCGTCTTATTTCCACTTGTCATAAGATCACAAAAAATGTCACTCTTTGTTCTACACTTTCCGTGCTGTCCAATAAACACACAAGGACCTGTTAAATAATCAACAAATCTGTTTTATTGCAGTTATATTAACATACAGTAGATAGTTTACAGTAAATTAAATATCTAGGACGGTCCAGTCAAAGCTGATGACACACCAGCTCCCACTCCTGAGTCCATCTCCTCTCATGAAAGTGTAAAGTGCAGATTTATTCATGTGGCTACTTGTTTCCTACTATTAAAAGTAAAAACAATCCCACAGTTTTCAATGACTAAACAGTAATCGGGTGCTCACAGAGTTTATGTGGGTACATACAGTATAATAGGGGAACAATAAAGGTATGTGATACAATTCAATTATTGCTTATCGTCCATGTCCTTGCTCCAACATTACATTTCAGTGCATCTCTGTGCTTTTTTCAGTGCATTCAGCGCAATGCATTGTATCCATTCATTTCCACACTGGAATGTAAATGCTGTAGATAACTTCATTGTCCTTCAACACATATTATTACTACATGTTAAAATAAAATGTCATTTGTTTCCCCATCAGCAGCCTATTTGTGGGTTTCTTACAATGTCAGTCAGCTACAGGAATACATTGTTTTCTTAGAAAGCGTTATAGAAAGGGCAGCAGCAACTCAGTATGCAGCAAGGGAGAACAGTATTCCTGCTGGACGTAGGAGAAGTCCAGCAAACATGCAGTAAGAGTGGGAGTATCTTCACTGTTTGTATTTCCACTCATTTTCTAAATGTCTGCTTACACTGAATGACGGGAGAAAAAGATGTGAAGGAGTCAAAACACCTAACATGCTTCCAAAATGTTCCTCCATGTTTCCTCAAAACTGGGTTGCGCCACCCCTTGAAATCTTGTGGCCCAGCTTGTTTTTCTTTCATGTGTGGCAGATGGATTTAATGCCATGGTTGCTGTGGTGCTGGATTGGGGTTGGGGTAGAGTGGAGCTGGGGCAGGGTAGGCGAATGGGGGCACGGCTGTATTGGGGTTTAGCGGGTATGCTGGAGTGGAGTACCGCGCTATACTGTGAGGTTCAGTGTGGCCGGCCGCGTTGGCAGGTGTGGAGACAGTGGAGGAAGGGGAGACGTGGAGGTAAAGTGGAGCAGAGGGGGCAGAGGCTCCTGTTGGGGGTAGATCCCTCTGCAGGACCATGTGCTGGTAAAGCTGGGACTCAGAGCGGTACAAACCTGGCAAAGAAGCCTTCAGCAGGCTCTCCTGACTCCTGTATGAGATAGAGAGAACAAGACTGTCAACTTTCAGCTACAAGGAAAGAAATTGCCTCTCAAATAAATGTCTTTTTAGGACCGGGGCTTCTTCAGTGTGCTTTTACCTACTGTACTTCTGCATTGCACTTTAAGACTCAGGATCTTCTGAGTGCACCAGATTCAAAGACCGATGTGTAATGCTTGGTGACATCTAGTGCTGACAAATAGATTGCAACAACTGAATTTCCTACTCCTTCGTACATCCTTGTTTTCTGCGCCACTTTATTCTTACTGTTTTGATAATGGGGATTCACGCTACATCGATATGTAGCGTGAAATGAAAACACAATGAGTCTTTAGAGGAGTGTGAGCTCATGGCAACAGATTCAGCACTGATCACTGAAGACACCGGACACGTGTGCATTCGGGAAAGCAGTCTCGTTGCAGCAAGTGGCAGTTGTTAAGTCCTTCACTCATGTGCCGCTGTGTTAGTTTGGAAAAACTGAATGTCGACTTTGATATTAACAAAATTTGTCGTTTCTTTCCGGGTTTTCTCGTGTGTCTGCACAGAAGTTCTCTTTTCAGTTTGTCATATGTTTTATTCTTATCATTGTCCTGGTTGCTTTACTACTTTTGTGGTGATTTATAAGCAAGACAATATCATAAATAACGAGAAGACAGACCAATAATCTTCTGTTTTCTTGTTTGCTGTGCTCATGGAATTTGAACTAAGAAATGTTGTTCCATATGTACATGACGACATGTGCACACTGGGGTATGTATGTAGTTGTGCCTTGTATAAAACAAATTTTCATAGAAGTAACAGACTTCATTGAGGTTATTTTCTCCTTCATTTTAACACTTATGAATCACATGAAACAATCAAATTAAAATGATTTGAGCTGTGTAAATCATGAGATATGTATAGAATCCATTGAACTTCAAATCTAACTGTTAGGACTTACAGTAGAGCAGACAACTGTTGAGACTGATTTTCACTCTATTTTGTAAAACAGAACAAGCACTTTATGTGATTTAGTTTTTTTTGTGGATGAGAGCACTGCCTATTTACCTCTGATACCCTCCATTCTCATATCCACTGAGGCCTCCAGTGAGGTAGAGAGGACTGTCTGGTGCCAAACGGGGATTCATCCTCTGGGAGAGATGGAAGATCTTTGGAGGGGGGAATGCTTCCCAGTCACCCTGCTCCCTCTCCAGCCAGCGCTCGCCGCGATGGGCTGAGCGCTTTTCTCTGCGTCTGAGAAAGAGCGCGTTTTGTCAGCATGGTGTGTGTGTGGTTGGAAACTGAAGTGCAAAGGTTAAGTCAAGAGTCTTTTCTGCCGGTCCGGTCATACCTGCTATGTGCGTCTTTTTTGCCTCTGTCCCGTTTGGATCGTTCCTGCAGGCAGCAGATGAGGAAGGAGAGTGACATCGCGAGGATGATGATGCCACTCACCACTGAAGCCAGCACAGCCACTCTCAAACCATGATCGTCTGGCCTAGGGATGGCTGCGAGATTATATTCCCCCCAAAAAAAGAAAGAAAGTAAAAAATTTTGTCACCAAAACATAGGCTTGATTTTGATATCATTTTGTATGATTTTAGCATGTTAATGCCCAAAAAGCATCGCGCAAACTAGCGACATTTAACATTGTGCGAATGCAATTTATCAGGAAAGCCTGATGGGGTTTGAATTTGTGACAAGTGTGAAGTCAGACTCAGGGATGAACTGATTAGATTTTAGTGGTCAAAGGTGGGGTCAAGGGGCCTCACAAACACACATCTTTACCCATAACTCTCTGATGATGACAAATGTCCACACAAATGTCAAACAGAATAATAATGATCAAGTGGTGACATTTTTCTACTCCCTTTTGACAGAGAGAAAGACAGCTAACTGTCGACTGGCTTGCGAAGGTGTACAATTGCAGAGTGGTAGTTTGGCTGAAATTAGAGCTGGAAAACATGTTTAAGTTTTGGCAGCAAATTAGATCAGTTTCTTACTTCAATTACTGTATTATTATACTGATAATGCTCGTCTCTGTTACTTCTTGGCTCTAAGAAGCACTTTACATCTCTTTTCCACTTAATATAGCTTATATTTATTGATTTATATATTTGATTTGTTTAGATTATTGTTAAAACTGTTCTTACTGAGCCAATTTCTATTTGGTAATATTGTTATTTTTATAAAAATATAGTAGTATATTTGTTAATCTTGGCACTTCCTTCCAGTATCTATTTATACTGAAATGGAGCAACTGTGCTGATGACCATAAAATTTGAAGTATTTTTGATTTTGATCTGCTCGTGATTCTCTCTCTCTTTTTAATCAGCAGGTTGACATGTTTGCATTCTGCATTGCAATGAGGCTTCATGCATAATCAGAGGTACTGGAAAACCAGTCCGACCATTGCAAGGGAGTGTGACATCACTCCTTACTCCTTTGGAAGATTCACATCAACAAGTTAGGAAAGAGTCACATCCTGGAAGGTCGCAATCATGTTTCAGTGAAGCAACTACAGGTTTCTTTAAGTAGGATCCAGTTTACTAGATCCAAACAACAGCCAACTTATGATCTAGTTTATCTGGAAATTTTATGAAAGCTTTAACAGCACAAATTTATTTTGAAAAGCCTGATTGTTTTTACCACAGACATCTGAAAATTGGCGTCGAACACAAAGTATAACTGAGACTGATTGGAATCTCATTAGCTTTTTGGACATATTGGAAATTAAGATTTTTAATTCCACTCGCATTCATTTTGATCATTTATGTCTGTAAATAAATGTTGGCTCTTTTTAATTTCAAAATACTGTTATTTTTTTTCAAATACGGCCTTTCACTTTGAAATCAACAAATTTTGTGGTAATGCCCATCCCTATGTTATATTAACTATCGGGGAAAATGATCAAAAATGATTAGGAATTTATAGAAGCCTTTTTGGGGGTATGAGTGATTGTAAACTGAAGTTAAAATGCATATGTATAAATAGCTTCCTAAAAAATCTGTTGCATCTCTGCTTAGACCTGGTTACCTTCGCAGACGGGCATGTAGTTGCTCCACTGTGGTTTTCCATTCCAGACCCTGCAATAGATTTTGTCACTGCCGACCAGCTGGTACCCCTCACTGCACCAGAAGGCCAGCACACTGCCGACTGACACCCCTGTGCCGCTCTCCACGTAGAAGGAACCCCGACGTGGCGGCAGGAGAGAGATACAAGACAGACCTGAGGAGAAAGGAGAGAATGTGCAGAAGGTCATAGATCAAGAAAACGCTACAAGAATCATGCAGAGCTCAGTTCAAGCCGGCGGCACAAGCTTGCCTCAAAACTAGCAAACAATCACCTCAGGCACCAGCAATTAATAAATATCGTGCCCAGTGTGCACATCAATACAGGTGTGCACAAATATAGGAGCGACTGTTTCCCTGTTACTCAAATGCATGCAGAAAGAAACATGTTCCTGCGGCTCTTTGTAGCAGTTTCAGTGGACTCTTTTTTTGATAAGTAATCATGGTTCCCCGCTGCCGATGGCCACAACTAGATTCTTTGCTCTGCTCAGGTCCATCAGTTCATTTTGCAGAGGGAGAAAGTTTCACATGTTCGCTTTTGGACCACCAAATTCTGTTCAAATTGTTCTCCAGTTTAAGTCTGGTATTGGCCGCCGTGCTTTCACAGCAAAGTCAATTGACGACTCAGTATTGACTTTCAGCCATATTGTCACTGATGGAGTTGCTATCCAGCCATTTCTGAATACACCAGGAAGCTTTCAACAGACCCAAAACTGATTAAGCAACAATGGTTGGCAGAGGTTGACTCGCAGTGGAGACAACACAGAGTCTGACGCACACACACATGACATCACATTCACAAGCATGATTAAACTTCATACACAAAGAGGGGCTATTTTCAAAAAAAGCTGAAAGTCTTATCAAATCATACTAATAACTCCCAATCTCAACTACTTCATGGGCGAGAATATTTATCTTCCGCTGTCTGAAGACATACACAACTGCACGTCTGGACATGGATGCCCTAATGAGTTTGTTCACCATTGCCAATAATGGAATGGAAATGGAACTGTGGGATGCAGCCGCGATGCAGTGCATGTGTCATGTGTCGTCTGTCATGTGTCATGTGTTGGACACTTGCCTACATGTGGAATACTCCTGCTTTTGTGTCTTGGAAAGTTATGTGATTAATCTTGAATAAGAGACTGGATTGAAACATGATTAAATGCTTTAATTGATTGACAGCATAATGATGTGTGATTCAAATATCTAAATGTTCAGCATTTCAAAGACTTGTTGGCAAACACTCAACCTTTTGAAATATTATGCTTTTTCCATTTTTTTGCCCATTAAAATCACTGGAAATGTTTTTTTTCAGTAATTCTGCTTTGTACATGTTTTGCTGTCAAAGTTGCCTCTGCAAACTTTAAAGCCTCAGAAGCCGTTCAGCTACCAATGATGACCCATATGATTTATTTTCAATCAACATGTGACAACTTGCTACTTTTCTAACACAACATATTTGTAATTCTCCATAACATAAATAAACCGATACATTTTCTTGTGTTATCTTTTATTGAGGTTGTGAAAGGTTACACTTGCCAACATATTTCCCAACATTGCAAAGAATAAACAACAACAACAACAAAAACCTGTGCCTTTAGCAACATTCTTTCAATTCATTTCAATTCAATTTTTATCACTCAGGTTCCCAGTTGTATTTGTGGGCTTTGCAATCCACACAGCAACACTTTCTGTCCTTAGACCCTCAATTTAAATAAGGGAAAAAAATCTGCAAAGAAACAGGAGGGGAAAAAAGGAAGAAACCTTCAGAGGAGCCTCAGAGGAGGATCCCTCTCCTATAATGGACAGAAATGTGTGCAGAAATCAAAATCAAAGTAGAGAGAGAGGAGGATCAAAACCTCTGTAGTAAATTAACATAAACTTCAGCATTTTCTAAATCAGCTGACAACATAAGACATTCCTCTTACTCATGAATAAATAATAGACTTCTCTTCAAACAAAATTCTTCTGAGCCTTCTCCATGCATCACGCATCAAAAACATGACTTAGGTTTTGTCCTTGTTGTACAGTGTGTGATTTGCTGTCTCAGCAAAGAAATGCTGACACGGGATGGTGGCGTTCAGCTGCGGTGTACACAACATGGCGCGGAAACCTGGTGTCCAATGAATGAGGAACGGTGCGAATCCTTGGCAATTTTGAAACAAAATCATAGTACCACTTTCTGGCAAAGCCAACTAGAGCTAGCACGCGAAGCACATCAACCTCAAATGTGGGAAAGCTTTAGATTCAATAGCCAATAGTCAAACAACACTGCCGTGGTGACACATTATAGGTCATGAAACAGAAAATTGTTTTTGAAGTAGAGGTGCTTGAAAACTCATGAAACTTGCTGCAAGTGTCCACTGTGGTATTTTCTGTCTTCTGCCATAGTGACACACTATTGGTCATGAAACAGAAAATTGTTTTTTGAAGTACAGCTGCTTGAAAACTTGTGAAACTTGGTACAAGCATCAATTGTGGTATATTTTCTATTCTGATATGGGCATTGGGCTAAAACTCAAAGCCATCTTAACCTTATCTCTGAAGCAAAAACAGTATGGGCCAATTGTTTCTAAGGTTTTTGAGCTTGAGCATCTATTGTTGAAAATAAATCTTCGTATGCCTAGAAAATAAATCTTAGTGAGAGATTTTAAGTTTTTGTATGTGTAGAAAAGATTTGTATTTGCAGAGGAGACTTGTATGCCCTCTCAGGGAAGGGTGATCTTAGGAGCTTTGGTAGAAAGCAGTGAGACCTCTTTTTGATTGTGCTTGTGTAGTATGGGTGTAGGTACACAAATTCACTGCAAAAACAGATGATTTTATGAGCATCTATTCAGATACAAAACAGAAAACTGCAAGTTAAACTTAGTTTAGAGATCCCATACTGTGATCCCACACTGAAGTCCCAAGTACAAACCCTGACTCTGGCTTTACATTTGAATTTGCTAACTTGAAATATTTTTGTCGGGTTAGATTTTGAATTTGCACTAAGTTTATTAAAAAAAAAATGTATGTGGAAATTTACTGCAATTTTTCCGGTGATGTGAGGACCGGCAATGTAGTGACGACTCTAGTCAATGCATGTCATCAATCTGGGGAAAAAAGCCTGATTTCCCGGCTCTTTGGTCATTCTTTGTAAGCTCTGGGGTCCACATGGCTTTATCTCATACATGGACAGGTTTTTATCCTACAATAGGACAATAGTGTTCCCCAGTGTTGAACTAAATTTGTATGAGAAATAAGATAGAAGATATTTGAAGTCGCCATCCTAATATAATTTATAGATGTCTCAAGAGGAGTGGCATCTGCCAGCTGAGCCCATTAATCAGTACATGTAACAAGAGAATTTTAAATCCTCCCATTACAAGCCAGGTTTCCTTCTGATTTTTATTATGAGGTTTTTGGGTCAAAACGAATAAGATATTGACACACAAACGCTAAATTTATAAATGGAGCAGTAGTTGGAATAAAGGAAATGCCATAAAAACAATTGAGTGGCAAATAATTTAATTTTGTGGGCGATTGTAATACTTGTTGCAGTCACATTTGTTTAACTTAAGTTAAAGTTAAGGTTCATATTATTACACGTTAATGTTTTTGAAGTTTGTTCCCTTTCAAAACCCAGAAACCAGCGACACCTAGCCTAGTATACCCCGACTAAATTAATTTAACAGTTTCACACTACTATGAAAAACAGTATGCACTAAGTACACACTGTACACTGTGTCTCTCTGTATTATGTAACAGATACTTTTTCAAGGCAGATAAGAGTGTAGGCTCCTCCAACACTCAGGTTGGTTTAAATATTAAATGATGCTGTAGAAAATAGAATGTTAAAACCCAATGTCCTGGGTATGTATGCATAATGCAGTTACTATACTGTTACTCTAAAATAATACAGTTATCCAATCACATCACATTTAAAAGACTGGTTTACCTTGCCCAAATTGGCTAGTATAGCATGCCGCAAGCTAGAATTATGGTTTGACTTGACATAGAAGGTAAAGCGAGTGTTATTTATTAATGACGGCTTTTTTCAGGTTAAGTTGAAATGTCTTCTGTGAAAAGAGAATGTTCATGTGGCACGCTACAGTGACATTGGTTGTGTGTATTACCACAGATAAATATAAGTATGTATGTATGTTTATATGCATATAAACACCATACATTAAATGGTTTTACAATTTCTTTTTTTCTACAGCATCATGAAACAAATAAACCCACCAGAGTGGCTGTAAAGTCCACACCTGCATTACAGATGAAAGCGGCGGGATCATCTGCTCTCTGATTGGACGGTTCAAATTTACTTTGTGATTTGATCGTGTTGTCCAATCAGATTCAGGTCAAATTCAGATTCGGTCAATATTTATACTTATAACCTGAGTGTCACAAAGTGTAAGAACAAATGGAAATCTTTTCTAAAAAATAAATAGCTCATTTACAAATACAAATCTTTTCTGGACATGCACACATTTTTTTTTATTTCACAGGTTAATAAAGGTTCATTTTCAAACACAAACTTTATTTGTAAACATTACTATACCAGCTTAAAATCCATATTTCTCTAAGCTGAGCCTGTAAAACAGTGGGGGAAAACAGCATGATGTTGGTTTTACAATTTCTAGGTCTGAGTAGTGGCTAGAGGGGCATAGCATGCTGCAGTTTGCTCTGTCAGTATTAGTGTAATCTGTGTGCGTAAGGAAAGTGTGTGTGTGCGTGCGTGCGTGCGTGCGTGCGTGCGTGCGTGCGTGCGTGTGTGTGCACGTGTGCTTGTGTGTGTGAGAGAAAGAGCGAGAGACAGAGCACGCAAGACCTGCTGACCATGCAAGCTGCTCTCTGTTGATTAGGAGCGACAGATGGGACGATCCTATGATCCTGTGTGAAGATGACAGCACCCCCCAACCCCCCTCCCCGCCCTTCTCTCAAACACAGTAAGGCACACACACCAGACACGTGCATTATGGGCACAGTGCACGGAAAAAGGATAAGCTGACTCTGTGATTAAAGGGGAAAACTGAAAGTCATTCTGTTTGTACATATGTGTATGTCTGCATGTGCATTTCTGTGTCTAGTCACCATTTTTGTTTTGTCTAATCTGTATCGCAAAAACAATCCAGGATCTTACTCAATCTAATGAGTCGGAAAAAAGTGAGTTGTAATGAAATTTTCCAATGAAAAAAATATTCAAAATAAGGATCAGATTTCTGGATCTGGATCCTACAACTCATGTAATGCATCTTTTTTTTTTACCTTTTTTTTTTTTTTCAAATTCCCACTATGTGAAAACGTGTTTTTTTTAGAATTCGCCGTAAAATACAGTAGCTTACATGTAAACAGTCCTCCATCTTTGCAGTTATTGCTGTATGCCTGATGAATGCAGCAAACAAGAGTTATGAAAGCGCAGCAGGCAAAATGGTCTCGGAAACACAAACCAGGCGTTCGCAGCAAACCTTTAACGAGGAGGTTCAAATCCTATATTCCGATGTGAAATGTACTTCACATCGGAATTTAACAGCTTTGCCATACTTTCTTCTAAAAACTCAATGAAAAAGTTAAATAGTTCACCGTTGACTCTGCAATTTCCATTCAACTCTTTGGTAATTCTTACAGTTGATATTTTGTGCAGGAACGTGTAATGCAGGAACCTTAAGGAGCCAGCGCATGTGAACACACACCTTAGACTGGGAGTGTGTTTCAGTTCTCTTGGAAATTTTTGCATAACTCACCCCTAGAAACACAGTTTGACACGATGGTGGTATGGATTCTCTCATGTACAGTAAATCTTGACACAGGGTAATCTAATTACTCAGCATGACTGACTGTTGCTTTGACTGATAATGGGTAGCTTATGGTTTGGCATTCCATAATGAGCCCCCCCCCAAAAAAATGTAGATTATTTTTTGTTTTTTTGCTTCACCCATTAATGCAGATGAATGGCTCATTTCCCTCAATGACTTTCCTCGTTAGTGGTGCTAGTTTTAAGCTGTAAAGGTAATAGAGAAGTATATTGGATTGACACACAGGAGACAGAAGAAGCTCTTTGTAGGTCGTTTGTCAAGCCTGCATGGCTTAGGAGTGATGATGTGTGTGTGTGTGTGTGTGCGCGCGCGCGCGTGTGTGTGCATGCACACACACACACGATATAACACCATCAATGTGTACATTTACCATTTCTTTCAAAATCTAGAGCACTGCTAACAGTTGAAAGTTGTCTTGCAATGTACCAACTTTGTTCGACTGTACACAAGAACTGAATCAAAACGTCTACAGCTCTAAAGTGGTCAATAGGTTCCTGGCATCACCTCCAACACACTCAAATGGACAGAAGTAATTGGCTTTAAACTACACTGCACTAGTGAGCAACATGTCCAAATCGGTAATCCTGTGTGTTACTGTGTCATTACAAGGATTCATTGAACTTGAAATAGCATTGCAATGGACAGAGGTAATTGGCTCTTCCAGTGAGATAATCGGATTAAAGCATTATAAAGTTTCACATTTACATCTTAGGCTTTGGGATGACGATATTTTCTCAAGACACTAAGAATGAAGAATAAGCAGCTTACAGCCATGAAGTAGATACTGTATCTAAAAGTGAACAACTGTATTTGTTTCTGGATCCTGTGTTACTGCCATCTGGCACGACAAGTACAGGACTGCAGTGGCTGACCATTCAGTTGTACATTATTGCACCTGTTTTACAGGTGCAATAGTACAGGTACATTATTGCACCTGTCTTACAGGTGCAATAATGAACAGTCCAGC
>CAAKHG010018919.1:0-21430 GCA_901007715.1 Dactylopterus volitans
TAGTATTTGCCTTCGAGTTTGATTTCAACTAGATAACTGTATACATACCTGTGCTCACATTGGTAAGGTGCATTAGATCAGCTAAATTGTCAATATGTGAATCATGGTGTCTGTCAGTTCACGCTGTGCAGTAATGAGCACTGAACATGTAAGGTTTTGTTAAATCATTGTGTCCAGCAGTATTTTGAGTTGCATTTGGTTGCATTTCATTAAGCATCGTAAAGTTGTTTTTTTTTGTTTTTTTTGTAACCATTTTAGGCCTCACACTTGGCTTTAATGTGGGTTTGTTTTAATTCAAAGCTTTGATCTATGAATGCACTCTAAAGTCTGGGTGTGCAGCTAATTGTAATCAGTAATGAATGTCAAAAAAAGAACAACAAAAGGGCGTGGGTTTTCTCTAAAAGGAGTAAATAAGTTTTTGGTTAATCACACTCCAATCCCTTTCAAACTTTGAACTGATGAATTGTTACTTGACCCAGATTTGTATTGTTACAGTTATAGTGGTTATAGTTGGTGGATATGTCGTAACACAAGCAAATAATTCTTCTTTTGCAAGGTGTTGGAGGAAGCTCTTAAAGCTTTAGTTATCTGAAGGATTACATACCATTATCTGAAGACATGTGTATCCTGTAGTGATTAAGCTTGATAAAAGCTCACAATCTCTGAGATTCCTGTTTCTCATGTCTCACAACAGACTTATGATCTCCATCATTGTGAAGCTCTTGTCAGTGCAACTCGTGGCAACCTGACATTTTTTTTCATGCATTTTGTGGGTCTTTTGAGATATCTTTTGACAAATTTGTGGACCAGGAATTTAAGTCGTACATAGTGTAACTACATTAACGCCTGATGGGAGACATTTGTTACACATTATTATCCTGTTGCTTTTTATTCACATACAATATCTCCTGTTACATTTCCACGAAAAGGGTTAATTTTGACCCACTGGCTCCGTTGTTCGCATGCTTGGAAGGATGTTTGCATTTGTTCAGATTTTTTTCTTTTTTTTTCTCTATCTGATGTTAAATTTCTTGACTGTCAATCTGAAATGAGCAGAAATCTAACATCTCAACATTTTATTTAGCTTTGTTTTGAAAATATTCTGAATGATTCCGGGGAGTACTATTAAAAATATATATATATATATATATATATTTTTTTTTTCATTTTGGTGCTAGATGTGTTTGAATTCAGTGTCCTGCCACTGGACTCAAAGAACAACTGAGCTGAGTGCACGAGTACACAGAGTCACAATTGGATGGAAAATGAGAGAGAGAGCTTCCTGGCATTTTAGACAAACAGAACTATAATTTAATGATGAAAAAAAAAAACAGCACCTGTATCCCTTACGAGATGTGTATATGTAAATACATTTAAACTGGGTTCATTTAAATGGTAGGTGCTGCTGTTGCGCCTGCTCTAAATGCTATTACTCAGCAGTGGTTTTACCAACTTACTGGTTGTTATATAATACATGAGAGGCACTAACTGGAAAGTTCACGCAGAATATTATGAGACACAAAAAGTGGGTGGGAGCAGCAGATTTGGATGGACAGCATATACGATTATTCTTAAAATAACACAGAAGTAGGGCAAAACAAACACCATAACCGCTCAAAAATGGTAGGTTCCAAGTGACAGATGTCATAGTAACTATGACCAGCAAAAAGCAAATCAGAGGATTTGAATATGAAGTCCACATAAGGAGGCAGGTTGGTGTGTGTGGTGGATATGTAATTTGCTGTTGCACATCAGGAGCCTAAAACCACTTTTTTGACAGATGTTAGAGTTGGAGAAGAGCATCATTGCTAGCCACAAGTAGCAGTTAGTGTTTTACCTGACTAAACTGATAACAATCAGGGTGTAATTAGTAAGTTGTTCTTATAACCATTTTATCTATTCAAGTAGGAAGTGGATAATCAATTTTTACTGTCAATTTGTTTGCTATCACTAACCCATACTATTGCTTCTAGAAATATTCTGATTAAATGCGATTTCATGTGTGTATGTGTGTGTGTGTGGAATGTACAATTGTGTAGATTATTATATTCAATATTGTCAGGACAGATGCTGATACTGTATATGAGTATACATTGAGAAAATGGCCAAGGGAAACTAGATTTCTTTTTTGGTTAAGGTGTATCATTCCCATGGTGAGTCTCACCTATGTCATACTGCACAAGCTCCATGGGAATGATATGCAAGTTATATATTGTAATATTTATCAGATTTTTTTTTTAGTCAGTGTTTTAAGAAACCATGATTGTCCCCTAACCTGAACAATAGCCTTTTTTAACCCACACCAAGATCTTTTTCTTTTGTCATCAAGCCAGCCCAAGGTCTACTGAAAATCAGGAAACATCTGCTTGTCAGAGTTTTATTGGTCTGAAGCACCTTGGAGAAGCTTTAAAAAAAAAAACACAGTAATGTCTGCACAGTAATGTCTGCAAATATGTATTGAACGCATTCAGCCCTTTTGTCAGTTGCAGTTACCACAAAGCCAGTGGGACACTCAATGTGTGTGAGTGGTAACATGGTTAAATGGGTTGATATGACACTAAATCCTTTAGCCTCTCCCGAAACAGCATTTACTTTCAGAATAAACAGGACCCTGTATTATTGATGCACCACTTACTGTTATGAGTCACGCAAGAATATGCAGGCTGTAAACCAAATCCTCATTGTATTATTTGTGTAATGTTCTTCATAATTTTTATAGCTGCCATAAGCCTCATGAACCTTTTTTGTTCGTTAGGATGTACTAGGAAGAATATCTGATCTGTACAGGTTATTCCACTGACAATGAAAAATTAAACAAAAAACAAAAAACAAAATGGTGTACATTATGACCTTTGTGCACTCATGATTATAATACAGGGGACAAAATTATTATACAAATGTAATACACTCAAAAAGAAAGCTAGGTGTAGTGTGTATTTTAAGTGCATATAAAATTTCCAAAGACAGTTAACAGACAGACAAATTAACTAAATGAAAAGCAGATTGGCAATGCAAAGCTTTCAATTACAAACTTGACTTTTCTGTTTCCAGGTTCAAGTGTCCTATTTCCAAAAGTATGTTGTGTGTGTGTGCGCCTGCGTGCGCCTGCGTGTGTGTGTGTGTGCGTGCGCCTGTGTGTGTGCGCGTGCGTGCGTGCGTGCGTGTGTGTGTGTGTGTGTGTGTGTGTGTGTGTGTTATAAAATGAGGCCAGATTCTACACATTTGGTTCACTCACAATAGGTAGTGAAGGGAAATGCAGGTATGTGATGTAATTTTATCCTAACCCCTAACCCTAAATGTAGCTGCTTCGACTATGAAAAGTGTTTTTCCTTATGTGATACCTGACCCAAATTCTATTCTATTCAATGTATTCTATTTTTCCCCAATATGGTATTCAGAGGCAAAGACAACCATTAGGGCACCCCTTGATTGCACAGTTTTTTTTTGTTTCTAGGAATAAGCAAACTGATAACCTGGCATTTTTCTGTATAAAGAGGAGCCTGTGGGAAAGGAACCGCACACTCCTCCCTCCAGTGGTTTGTGCTCTGTTTGTGACTTGCAAGATAATAAAGGAAGACAAAGACAATCTTGCCTTTTGTTCATTTCAATGAACAGAACATCTCACCAGCTGATCACTTTGCCTTTTTCGCCATCAAAATATTCAACTATCCTTAGCTTCACTTTTGCAACATATGGATACTGGAATCACAAGCATTTGCCTATCTGCCATCAATGTAAATTCTCTCACACAATGAGTCATCTGTTTCTTTATTAGCTAATGGGATTAAATATGACTACAGCATTAATTAATTGAGAAAAAAATATATAAGCCAACCATTTAATTTATAACTTATTACAAAAGAATCAGTGTATGAAATAAACCTTAAATATTCTCATTGCATATTTTGTATCCACTACAACAAAAATATGATTAGGATTAGTAATAAAAATACTACAGCATAATGCCTTAGATTAAGACTATCCACAAACAATGTGATATTGGAAATATATAATAGTTTATAGCAAACACAAGAATCTCGTGCTCCTGATAAAGGATCTGCACTCAGTAGAGAGAGCTCATGGTAAAGCCTACCTTTCCAGACCAGGGAGCAGTGATAGCTTGCATGTTTCTGGGGTCATCAGGTGGGAACCTCCCTTCATCAGTGTTTCATCTAGTTGGTCCCACGACACCATCAAGAGGCTAGACAGTGATCTCTGGCTTCCCAGAGTCACCCCCTAACGCCAGGGGGGGACTCTGCTCCTCACCGCTGCACACCAAACTCTGAGTACATGCTACTATTGCTAGCGCAGCCACGACAGCATGTCACCTTCAACAAACCCAGGTTCCGTTATGCTAGCTCCAGGTAGTGACAGTGCCGATACTACTACTACACAGCCCCCTACCATCTTAGAATTCCCTACCAATATGGCAATTTAACAGGAGAGAGGGAAAACCCAATAACTTTCAAGCATACAATCCAACTCACCTCAAGATGGACACATGGTTAGAGAGACTCAAGCCACACCCAGGCAGAGTCGGGGGAGGACTCTGTTGAGACATGCTCCCCCATGCCGGACTAGGCAGGGCCTCTAACCTCCCCCTACTCCCAAGGCCTATTTAAACCCCCAACTGCTATTGCTTCTCCTATCCAAATCCACTGATTGGATCTAGATGCCTCATCTGACATCACCTTCGCTGTCGTCCTCACACTCTAGCTATCTCACTACTGAGAAAGTGAGGCCAATCGAGCCGCAAATCCCCTACACCCCACTCTCACTGGACAAATCCTGACTTTCCATTCTATCTGCTCACTGGCTCAGCTGATGAGTCGCATGAGTCTGGACCTTTGACTAGCACAACAAGTACTGATCTGGATTGTAGTTGCAAGGTAGCCCAACAGATAATGGCAACATGAATAGTACTGATGCACAGTAATGTCACAGCAGATGCGGCGGTTTGTAACGCATGAAAGGTGAACACACTCTCTAGACGTCAGAAACACGTTATCACAGTGACATCTGCCCAGAACTACCAGCCTCTTACTGATACAGATGAGGTGCAGTAGTCTGTCCTGGGCTCCTTTGTGCTGGTGAGACCGTGTTGGTTAGCGGCTGTTGGCAGCTATTGTCTTTTCGGCGCAGCGGCTGATCTCCGGTGAGGTGAGCTAATGAGGCAGTTAACATGTTAGCGCTTCTGTCGTGGGTTAGAACTTGTACCACGGGGGATTATCGGCCTGATTCCAGAAGCGCTGATGATTACTTCTATTGGCACGGAGCTACGACATCAGCGGGATCCGGACCAGAAGCTGTGGTTGTCACTTCCATCGGCACTGGAGTCATAATGTTGGTGATCCAAGGCAGAAGCAGTGAGTTTAGGGTCTTGGCTCGTTCATAAACCTCGATGTGATGTCGTGATTTTGGCCTGACCTTAGTAGACCTTATCCAATTGAGTTGGATTTTATGCTGGCACCCCTTTGATGAGCTCGGGTTACTTGAGCTAACGGTGCATCACTCAGCTGATCAGCAGGTTAGATTAGACCACATGTTGGGGGGCTTGTTCAACCGAGTTATTTGTTCTCTTGTTAGCAACACGTTATCTTTTAGACTTTGGAAGTATATGTAGGCTTCCTTTGTCTGAGGCTGTGGATGAGGCACTATACCATTAATTCCAATGTGAAGGTTTGGCGTCGGTATGAAACATGCAGAGCAATGGCTGCAATCACCATTTGCAATGCATGCAAGACCATAATGAAAATGAGAATTTTCAAATACAACCACAATCTCTCTCTAAACTTAACCATTTGGTTCATGTAACTAAACCCCATTCAGCCTTAATTAGAGCACTTTAATGTAATAAAATATGAGTATTTGTAATAGATTTGGAAGGTACTGTAAGCTGCTAACAGTGACTAACTCTGTTGATACTCATGACTTGTTGCTGCAAATGACAAACTCGTGGTTGCAAAGCTTGGGTGAACAAATAAGGTGAACATCTGACTGCAAAGTCAGGTCCCTGCCTTCCTGAAACACATTTCCAGGCTTGTATGTACTTCATATGCCATGTTTGTCTAATACTGACAAGGATGGTTTCACATTGGACTAAACAGAAGACCTGCTGTATATCAGATGGACAGCAAGGGGTGCTTTGTGTGTTGGGTGTAAGACACAGGGGGGCATGGCAAAGCACTGATATTTGACAAGTAATTGACTAATTTGGATGAGAATGGGTTTGGTATTACGAGTCAAGACAGACTACTGATAGCCTGTTCAGTTGCTACAACTTGTCCATCTAAAGATGTCATCTGGGGTTTTGCAAAATCATACCAACAATCTGGTCAAGTGTTACAGTTGACGACATGCCTGTTCAGCATGTTTGGAGTGACCTTGAATACCAAATGCAAACCCGTCTTTACTGCCAAAAATCAGATAAAACGTTTAGAAAACCTCCTGAAAACCTCTATTGGAAAATGCCAATAGAAAATTCCTTTGATGACAAGTTCCCTGTTACTTTGATGTGACTGTGATAGAAACCCAGTCATGCCCTCATGTCAATTAAATGCACTCTGTGATATCTTAATACTTGTAGTACAGAATGATGTGAATTCCATATAATATATACTTCATCTCTGTTTTAGGTCAGTGTCATTTTCATGATGAAACATGATTTGGCCAATGTGACATATTTCTGTGCCCCGTCAGCAACCATGGTCAGGCACAGCTTCCCCAGAGCTTTACATGCACCTCTTCATTGATTTTGAACAAGCTCTCTCTCTCTCTCTCCCTCTCTCTCTCTTTCTCTTTATACATCTCTCTCTACCTCTCTTTCCCTCTCTCTCTCTCTGTTTTTGCATCTTTCTTTCTGGTGATTTTCTAGCAGAGCCACACAGTGATGATGGGTTTCTCAATTGGAATCACCCCACAGCTGTCAACCATGCAAATTACATTGTGTACAGATTTTATCACTGCTAAAATCTTGTTGTCTGCTTTCTTTGATGCCATTTTCTTTTTTGTCATGATGTCACTCATTAAAGTGTGCCTTTTAATGTCTGTCCCTTCATCTTTATTTCATTACAGGTTTACCGGCATTCCTACATGGCTTCCTACAGTATCTATAACATTCAGACACGGTAAGTGTTTTTGCCTTCCTCCGTAGTCGCTGTTTGGGAGGCAACATGCTTAGTAAAATAAGAGAAAAAGCACAAACCTGATTTGCAGCTTTTGAAAAATCTAATTACATCAGTGAAAGCTAAGTGAAATCTCATCAATTTCATGTTGTGGAACTAATGCAGTGTTGTTATTTTGTTGGGTTTTTTTTGCTTTAGGTGTTAGCTTCATAGATTGTTGTAACACATAGATAAAACAGAGCCATGGGGCCCTTTTTCATAATCATAATAATTTGTAATTTTATATACAGAATGAAAGACGTGTTAGTATTATTATGTGAACCCATTTTCCGCCTTTTTTCACTGTATCTAAAAACTGGGTAAGTAAGAAAATTAATGATGTGTGTGCTTGTTGAAACACATGATCTATCAACAGGAGCACAGAGCCAACAATTCTAAATATGATTTTCAAAATTCTGAAATAGTAATTTATAGTAAGATTGATTCCTGTTTAGTCCAGGGGCCTGTGATCATCTTAATCCACTACTGGATTGTTGTCATAACATTGTCTTTTCTTTTTCCAGGGAGGTCTGGGAACTTGACCCTCCAGAGGTGGTGAATTCAGTCCTGCAGTATGTTGCCTGGGGAGTTCAAGGCCAACAACTGGTTAGAACATACAGAGAAACATTTTACCTGTTCTTAATGTACTGAATCTGTTTACATGTAAGCCTTGCTTCTCCAAACTGGAGCTGTCTAATTCTACGAATCCAGTGCTGAGTCCAGCAGTCTTTATCCAATATAAAAAAAACAAACAAAACACAAGATCTACTGTATTACATCTATCGATCTATCTATCTATCTGATCACTTCACTTTTGACCCTGCATCTTATCCCCTGCTGTTATATGCTGGACTGTCTCAGAGGCGTCTTTCCAGCCTGCACCTTTGGTCTTGTCTTGTGTGTTAGATCTCAGCCTCAATAAATCCCAATTCACACATGCAGCCTTTTCCAGCACTTACATGGCTTGTATCTGGGTAGGGGACATGTACCCAGCTGTTTCTATCTGGGTAGTTTTTATCTGGATAACGACCATGTCTAATTCCCATTAAGGCTGATGTGTGAATGGCTGCTGTCCAATACACGTATTTGGTTTCGTCATTATGTTTTTATGTGGTCACGGTGAGCCAATCACTGTGCACGTGAGGTCTTCCACCTCGGCTATTTATAATAACATTGGTAAAGTACATGCCATGGGGTTACATTTCCTTTCTTACATGTTGTCTTTACCTGAAATGGACAGGTATGATCTGTTCAACGCATCATTTCACAAGACATCCAATTTAAATAATTGTTTTATTAAAAAATAGCAATTAACTTTATACACCATGAAAACCAAACACTAATCAGTATTTACAGTGTTTCATCCAGCTCGTCTCCTTTATGGAGGAGCTGAAGCACTAAGCTGCATCGTATTTAGTGCTGTTGTTACCTGGACCACCAACATAAACACACTGTGATGATCCAGCACAGCAGAGAGGCAGAGGTGGTCCTGGACTCATTTGAAGAAGCAGACCACCACAACACCATAGCTGCTCCCGTGCAGGGTTCGAGTGCTTTTATGCCGGTGAGTGGTTTTGCACGGCCTAGTTTCGCGCAGCTTCAGTTTCACTTGTTGCAGCTTGTATTCAAGTGTGCTCTGCAACATCAGAAAGTTCCCCTCCATTGGTCTTCATCAAAGTTCTCCCGGACACTCAACTAAAGCATGTCTCTGTATGGAGACACTTCCACATGTGCCTTTACTCACCCAGACGTCGCTGCGACGGCCGCCAGAATGACGGCGGTCCGTGGCGCCTTATATGATTTCAGTCTTGGCTGTTGTGCTCAGGAGCTCGATGGTCACGCAGGGGGCATCATTTGTTGAGCTCACACTGTCGGGCAGTGTTGATAGGCCTTGCACACAGGCCTCATAAATGCTGTGCTTTAATTATTATTATTGGTTATCAAAATTAGTAAAATATTAATATAGAAATATTACTATGTACTTTAAAAGAATAATAGGATTTAATTTATATTAAATCCACCTCGGGGCACCAGATAACCAATATTACTAATCAGTCTCAAAAATGATTCTGTTAACACATAACTTGACTGATAATTAAGTTCATAATTATAATCAAATTGCTTTATTAACAGTAGCACAGGTGAAGGATTTGGAGTTCTTGGCAGTGTATGTTGACAGAATTCACTTTATACAATATCAAACAGACAAGCAAGTTTAAAGAAGTTTATTGATTAACAACGAAAGTGAAGCAGCAGCAGCAGCTGAGGCTCTGCTGGAGGGCTGCAGAGCTGATAAGGGAGCAGAGCAAGAGAGGATGACCCAAGAGCCAGAATGACCCAAGAGCGGGGGAAAAAGGTGTTTGTCCTTTTTATATGGCTTGGTGACCTCAGGGATCCTGGCCATAAAATAGCCAATCGAAGTTAGAGTTGGGTTTTTTTTTACACCCAACTGTGAAAGTTTGAGGAATGCTGGGAGAGTGAGTTCTTTGCTCTCCTTTGTCTGGAGAGCAAGGGAAGCCATGCGGTCCTGACCTCCATTTTATGTGGACGAGGGCACAACACCGTTCCTGCGCGGTCAGGCAGCCAGTTCACAGAATGCACTGCTAATTAGCTGAAAAGATGCTCAGGCAACAATCAGAAAAGACACCTCAGCTGCCACTGTGTTTGCAAAAACAACAATAACTGTTTATCTTACTCCATGTACACGTACATCCAGCCAGGCTCTTGATCACTGTCATCTTTTTGATGATCCTGGTATTTCGAGTACTGTGCATGTGTGAATTTGCACCCAACTATTTTCTTTGAAGAACGGCATGTGTGAATGGTTAAAATTACTCACAAAAACAAAAAGTTTTAGCTAGCAATTTGCTGGGAACTGCATGAAAGGGGATTATGACTCTTGTACTTAGGGCCTGTTCTTGTGCAGCCATGATTAATGCGTCTGTGCTGTCTGTTAGTCCAGCATTCTCTCGTCATTGATAGGACGTCTTGATATCAGCCACTTTCTCTATCTCACAGTGGTACATGTAGGTGCTTGTCCTTCCATGTTACTTGCCTCTCATTGTGTTTTTCACTTGTAAGTGGTTTCTGCTGTTTGTGGCATTCACCGAGCAACTTATTATGTTGGGCCATTGATGTATTCATGTGTCTTTGATGTTTCAATCTGGATAGTGGTTCTGACACTCACTCGTCCTCAGCCTCCTTCTTTCCTTTTAGTATACTGCATTAAGTTTCTGGACTTGGATGAAACCCTTCATGCATTTTGAGGAGCTTTCTTGTCCTGATTGATATCTGTGACTTCTATCTCCTCTTTTGCTCAGTTGCTGACAACAGCTGGGTATCTGATGACTGGTAGTGCATATGTGTGGATGGCTAAAATTTTGTTCTTTCCAGTCCGCTGACTTTTCAGGATTTGTCAAACTTTCTGGAGTAATTTAGCTGCTGTTGACTTCCTTGCAGCCTTTTCGTGATTGCCATTTGCCTGTGGGATCCCCAGGTATTTGTAGCTGTCCTGAACATCTCCTACTCTGCCTTCCAGTAGTTCAGTCCCTTCAGTTGTGATCACCTTGACTCTCTTATACCATGCAACCACATTTGTCTAATCCGAATAACATGCCTATGTTGTTGCTGTAGATCCTGGTGGTGTGGAATCAGTAAATCGATTTCTTGCTTATCCTTGCATACAGCTTGATGTCATCCATGTAAAGCAGGTGGCTGATTGTTATCCCATTTTGGAATCTGTATCCATGTCTGCTCTTTATGATATTCTGGCATAGGGGATTCAGGCCTATGCAGAACATCTGTGGGGACAAAGCATCTCCCTGGTATATGCCACACCTGATGTTGGGTGGGTTTGGTTGTCTTCCACAGTCCCATCGAGTTCTTGATGAATGTTCTCAATTAATATTATACAGTTCTAGGCATTCTAGTATCTGTGTTCGGCACTGACTCATAGGCTTTCTTGTAGTCTATCTAGGCAGCGCACATGTTTGTCTTTCTGGTCTTGGTGGACTGCTCTGTCAACCAGTAACTGGTGCTTGACTGCCTGGTCTTCCTGCCAATTCCTTTCTGTGTCGTACTCGTATTGACATGTGCCTACTCATCTTTGTTGCTGTGATGTCTGACAGGAGGGGTTGAACCAGCCATTGAGTCTCGCTGTATGTGATGCTCTTTCTTCCCATATGGTTTCCAGTAGATTTCCATCTCAGGTCTTGGTGGATTTGACCTGGCCAGACCTGCCATGCATGGCTGGCAACTTGCGTGTTTCAAGGCAGAATGCAGGACTAAGGAAAAGCAAGTTCAAAACCACTGGAGAGATAACACTGGGAGATACTAATGCTGTAACACTAGTAAGACTCAAAAAACTGGCACAGAGAGGAAACTCAAAGACTAGATACTGTGGGGGCAGTGAGACAATGAGACATAGTATTTAGTCTGTGCCAGTTGCAACATATTAGGGCAGGAAGGGTAATCAAACAGGTAGAAAGACACACAAGGGAAGGAAATGGATCTGAATAGGCCTGGACATGACAGAAACATGTATGTAGATGTATTTCATGGATGTCCTAATTTTGCAGACTGTATTTTGAGGTAGGTAAAACCTTTTACAGTGAGTTTTAATAATGATACCAACCATTTAAGCAGTATAGTTTTTGTAGTTTTTGTTCTGGCTACTTCCATTATTTTCTGTGGTCTGAACAGAACATGGACACAATGAAAGTACAAATTTCTGGGGCCTGGAGCTCTGCTTGAGCAACTGCCTCTAACTGCAGCATGAATTGGAAGATGAACAAAAAACAAAGTAAAAACTTTTTCAGAAGCCTACTCTCATATGTTATCAGCAAAATACTTTGTATTTCATAGGCCCAGACAATTTTGTCTTGACAAATCTTGCAGCTCCATAAGTTATTACTTTTTTTTTTTTTTTTTCATCTTCCAGTTCATGTTGCAGTTGGGGGCAGTTGGTTAAGCAGAGCTCCAGGCGCAACAAATTTGTATTTTGATTGTATCCATGTTCTGTTCAACAAATTATGATTAAACCCCCCCCAAGGCACTCAGGAAAGGTAGAAATACTGGTGGATCACATTTGCGAGTTTTGCACATATATGAGCCTGACTGGTATCTGCACACATGATTGGCATAGATGGCGATGGTGTCACTGTCGATGACAGAGTACAGAGGATTACAGTCCCCTCTTTGGTTTGATTGGTGTTTAATGATCATGACATCGAGTGACTCTGGAGTGAAATTTTCCATGGACCACAATCCAATTTCCGAGCAACCGCCTCCACAGAATGTTTTACCATTGAGAGAAAAATTTGATTATTTGATATATTTGACATTTGATATATTGAATACGCAGGAGACTGGGGTTCGAATCCCGGTCAGGGTGAAGGGCAGAGCATCCAGTAAGGGTCGTTAGGCAAGACTCCTAATGCTACCAGGCCTACCTCAGGATATGAACATACACATGAATGACAGAGTCATTCAACAAGGTCCGCGGTCCGCCCGGGTCAACAAGGTCCGCGGCAGTTGCTCGGGAACCAGGGCAATATGATGAAAAATGGGCTACTGGAACAAGACATGCTTGGACAAGGGCAGAGCACTCGGAGCAGTGACCCCAAAACTGGGAGAGCCGCTCCAGCAGATCCCAGGAACAACATCTGAAGCCTCAGTCCAGAAGAGCGCAGTTCTAGGAACAGCTAAGTTACTGCACAGAGCCCTCAAACTCCCAGGCCTCTGGCCGATGACCCGAGCTTGAGGATGACATATACCACCCCACGAGGGTGAGAGGGAGGTTTTTTTTGTTTGTTTTTTATACACATATATATATATATATATACACATTGAATTCAATTTGTCACCAGTAATGAAAATATAGAGCTACCCTTAGTCTTATCCTCTTTAGCCTCAGTGAAAGCCATCATAGCATGATGAAGGGATGATGTAGTGTAGTTTAGTTTAGCCAGCAACAGAGGCATTATGCTTTTGCCCTGTAGCCATCCGTCTGTTCCATTATTGTGATCATAATATCGTAGGATCACATTGATTTAGGATATATTTTGATGGTCAAACGTTTAATGCGCTGTAATATAATGTTCTGCAGAAACACTTTTCTGGCCATTATTTATTGCTATAACCCAGGGAGAAATTGTTATGTAATTTACTGGATGACACAGATATAAAACCATGTAATCAAACTTACATTTTTTTAAAATCATTACATAAGATCGCAGACCTCTAGGTTGTTGCACAGGCCAAAGAAAGATATGGTTTCTATCACAGATATGTAATGTTGAGATTCTGCAGACCGGTGTTTGTCTTACAATCAACATTATTAATTGCAATTTCAGCACATTATTTATTCTTAATCAAATGTTTTTGTTGATTCTCAATCATCCAGGTCATAGTGATCCTAAGAGGTGAGGTAGAGGGCAAATGGACTTTTTTTGGTCAGTCTTGTGGGATCGTTCATACCTAAAGTCACTAAATTCACCTGAAAGTCGTTGGCCCTTCATGGTTAGAACTATTACTAATGAAAACTACTGACCTGTTGCTCCTAACAAACCTGAAGATTTTGGTAATTGAAGCAATATGGTGTTATTAGTAATAGAATGTAGTGAACAGCAGATACCAATGACCTTTACCTATGATTTGACTTAAAGTAAATCAAAATCCTGATCAGTACTCATTGTGAAAAGAACATTACAGGATAAGGAGATTTAAACTACTGAATTTGAAGGAGTAACACATTTTCAGTTTATAGAACTGTAAAGAGAATTGATTCTGCTTCGCACCTTAAATCCTCAAAAATGAACAATAATGCAGTAGATGGCCAAATTTGTAAATATAGCTTTGTGCAAGTTTTTGTCTCTTGATCTTTTTTATTTTCATACATAACCCATGACTTTTTTCTTCTTCTTTTTGCTTTGTCCTTTCAGATCTACATATTTGAAAACAACATCTATTACCAGTCAGATGTCAAGAGTAACTCCCTCAGGCTGACATCCTCAGGGAAGGAAGGGGTCATCTTCAATGGGATTGCTGACTGGCTTTATGAAGGTACATCGCAGCTATGTTGTAGCTTTGGTTAAATACTTTTGCATTCATCCAAACACTGCAAAAGACCTTTGCTTAGCTGTTTGAAGACATCATGCAGGATAAACTCAATGAGATGATGATATCTGAGTAAATTTCAAATCACTGATAGGCTGTCATTCTAGATTGAAAGGGTGTGTTTGGAAAATGTATCTCATAAAATACAGTGGTTAAATATTAATTTGGTCTTGTGCAGATATTTCTCCTCTATGTGTGGAGAGTTGTAAAATGTGCTCCAAATAAATAGACACCTCCCATCTCTTGAGAGAACAGATGATGTAAAAGCTCATATAATGACAAATAACAATAGTAACTGAATGATTGAGTATAATGTGGCGTACAATAATCCAGTCATTGCTGCAAGACCCTGACGGGGGAAAAAAAAAAAAATGCCGTCAAAGCTCTGTCATGAGCAGACTTTTTCATCCTTCAAGCCATCCATGTGTTTTTACAACTCTTAAAATAGTGGTTCTTTTCTATTACACCACTTAATTAATAAATAGGATTTTAGTCATCAGATGTCTGAATAGCATGTGATCACAGAAAACAGTTGAGTAGATGCACAAGTGACATAATTTTTTGGGTCTATGTCAAGCTCTGAGCTAGCTGTAACTGCTCCGTATTCTGCAGATGCTACTGCTCTTGGCATTGCCCTGTTCTGCCCATTGCTATGTCTGTTCCTGCGCCAGTTCCAGCACCTGACATCAGAGAGAGGAAGAGACGGTCCAATGCATTTTTTTAGGCCCCCAAAACCCAATGCAATCTGTCTAGTAAATCAATTTGACATTCTTGGCTTACATGAATTCCCTTCACTAATTGGGAATCCGCAGCCTCTCTTACCTCTGATGACAAAACCCCAGTTATGTTCTCCAGCAAACTTCAGTGAAAGCCGGCTGTGCAACATGAAACAAGTTGCTACTCTCGCTCCCCATCTTCTTGGAGTGTCTCTGCTGGACTGGAGCCTCTGGATGAGTTGGATAAGGATAAGGATTCCAAACTTGGGTCACTTTTGATCTCCTACGCTTGCAGGAACAGCAAGGACAGACACTCTACAAAAGCCCCCCGCTGCACCAGCGCTTTGTCAACATTCATTATTGGGGACTCATTAGGCAGACTTGTGAGGGCCAACACAGCTCATACTGTAATAATGCCAATTCTTTTTATTGCTCATGCAATCCCAGACATGAATCTTACCCAGATGTGGACAGAATCATACAGGGATGGTGATGCATAGTAGTTGGATGACTCGCAGCTGACGGCAGGTTAGCCAGAGCCGGGCAGCGGGGAACGCCTGAACCAATGAATGAGCTGGTGAAGGCGTTGGAGAGTGGATGGGCAAGCAGGTTGGAAATGGAGTAGCTGACCAGAACATGAGGATCTGGAGCACAAGGAGACAATTTTAGAAAAAGGACTACAAAAAAATGCAACAAAACCTTCACACGAAAGCCTGACCTGAGTTGCTCTCTACCACTTTGGTTGACAGACAATCTGGTGAACTGGATGGCGAGCTGGTTTAGATACACTGCAGCGATGATAAGGAAATGACAAACAGGTGTAACAGCAGCAGGTAGAGCAGAGCTGAGTAAATGGAGAGCAGGTGAGCCAAAGGCAGGAGCAGTGGCCATGCCCAGACAAACAAGACAGGAAAAAGAAACAGAAACACCTGACCTGGCCACGGCAGACTATGAAAGTATGAAATCTAACTAGGTTACCCAACTAAACCAAAGAGAAATTTTCTATGTGTGTGTGTGTGTGTTCATTCAGTGCCATCTAACAAGCCTGAGTAGTAAATTTGAAGACTGTTTTTGCTTTGTAATCAGTATTTGTGTTTACAAATACAGTTCCTGCAGGGAATGTATGGATAAGAAGCAGGGCATATGTGAAAAATGTGTGAAAATGTGAAAAATGTTGCACATACTATCTGAGTGGCTTATTAAACACAGTTCGTATCATTACATTGTAATGCTGAGATGATTGATACCTCATACATATTTATTTCTGAATTGATTACTGAAAAATAAATGTATATGATCAGCAGTTGCAGAAATTTCAAAGAGGCTTAAGATAATCAGTAAGATGAAACATAGTAAATACAACAAAAAAAACAAAAAAACAAATGGATGCAGAGCTCCAAAACCACACCTGCTGGACTATAGACCGAGAGCCAATATGCGGTGCACCAGACCACAATACATTGCATACATTCAAAACAATACATTTTTAATTTGTACTTTATTGTGAAATGTACAGTTTTATTGGTTTTGGAAACTCCTGCAAGCTGGAGAAGCTGTGACTAAACACCATCAGACTTCATCTCCGGAGACTTTCTTATCTTTTATTTTGCTTTGAAGATTATTGTATTTACGTTCCTTGGAACTGATTACATGGAACAAGTGAGAACATGTACCCTAAAGTTGCTGTCATTATTTACATCTTTAATTCCATCTTTAACGGGCTTCAAGACTTGACTTGAAATGAAACTGCTGAGTGACCACAAGCAGAACATCTGATGTAGAACTTCACTTCAGAAGTCATGAGGGAAAAATGCAGAACAAACCCAATGAAGACTGAGCAGACATCCTGTAAGTGCAACATATTTTTATTTTCATGTACATGTTGTATTTTCTATTGTATTTTCATGTTATAACATTTCCAAAACATAATGTTATTAATACAGTCAAATATAAATATTGAATAGCTTAGAAAAATAATAATCCAAGTGTCACATGGTAGGTTCAAACAGACTTTCACTCATTGTTTTGTCACATGTAAGAATTAGAAGTGTAAACAAACTATTTGTGTATGTATGTGTGCACAGGTATGTGGCTGGCTAACTTGATGATGTCATCATCAGACTGGATGCAGTAATGGGGATGCCCATTCCACAGGACATCACTGCTCAGGATGAGTGGCAAGACAAAGAGGAGATCAAGCCCACCTACTGTATGTGACCTGGCTCATCCAAAGAAAAGTCATCTGACCAAATGGACATGGGCATCAGGTGTAAACACAAGTACCTCAACGCTGGAATGACAACTTTCATTCTTCATCCAAGGAAGCTTCATTATCAACTCACAAAGCTGCAGTAGGCTTCAAACCTGAAAGATCTGGACAGAAAATTCAGTCATCACCTGACTTTTCACACATCTACCTGTGGTGTGTCTCAAACGTTTTTCTCATATGGATTCAGTAAATCAGAGTTTTCCATGATCACAAATGGCTGTCACTGGCTGGAGGGAGCCAAACAACCATTTCTAGTTTGGACAGACCACAAGGACCTGGAGTACATCATGTCAGCCAGAAGACTCAAGTCCAGGCAGGCCCGCTCGCCAGGTTCAATTTCACTCTCTCCTATCGCCCAGGGACCCGCAATGTAAAGCCCGACACCCTCTCTCACCAGTTCCTGAAGGGAGAGGAGGAGGTTTCCATGGCAGCAGACACCATCCTTCCCTCTGCTCACCTGACTGCCGCCATTACATGGGGGATTGAGGAGAGAGTTAGGGCGGCGCTGGAGGAGCAACCAGGTCCCAGCGCCTGTCCTTCCAAACAGTTCTTCGTCCCGGCCCACCTCCGTTCCGAGGTGCTCCAGTGGGCCCACAGCACACACCTCACCTGCTGTCCAGGGATCCAGAGGACCAAGGAGGTCCTTTAGCGCCGGTTCTGGTGGGAGTCCCTGACTAGGACACCCAAGGGTTTGTCAAGGCCTGCGCCATTTGCAACCAGAACAAATCCTCCCACCAGGCTCCTGCTGGCCTCCTGCACCCGCTCCCAGTTCCCCATTGTCCCTGGTCCGACTTGTTCCTGGACTTTGTGACTGGTCTACCACCATCAGGGACACACCACCAACCTTACCGTGGTAGACCAGTTCAGCAAGATGGCCCACTTCATCCCCCTGTCCAAGCTCCCTTCAGCCAAGGAGACTGCTGACCTGGTCCTCCAGCATGTATTCCAGCTCCATGGCCGATGTGGTCTCTGATCAAGGACCGCAGTTCTCCTCGGTCTTTTGGAGAGAGTTCTGTTCCCTCATCGGGGCCACGGCCAGCCTGTCATCCAGGTTCCATCCGCAATCTAACGGCCAGACGGAGCAGAAGAACCAGGAGATGGAGATGGCTCTCTGGTGCATGGTCTCCAGTCACCCCACGTCCTGGTCGCAGCAGTTGTTGTGAGTGGAATACAACACACTCATCAGCTCCTTCCCTGGCCTCTCCCTGTTCCAGTGTGCATATGGATACAAGCCACCCCTGTTCCCGGCCCAGGAAAGGGAGATCTCTTGCCCTTCTGTACAGGCTTTCATCTGCAGATGTCCCGGGCCCAATCCATTCTCTTACAGTCGGTGGGCCGTTACACAGCTTCAGCCAATCGCCGAGGCACCACAGCACCCACCTACCAAGTGGGACAGAAGCTGTGGTTGTCTACCCGGGACCTAACGCTCCGGGTCGACTCGAAGAAACTTTGAGGTTAATTGGCCCGTTCGAAATTCAGAAGGTCATCAACTCTGCTGCAGTCGGCCTCAAGCTTCCCCGGTCTATGCGAGTCCACCCCACATTCCACACCTGTAAAATCAAGCCAGTTCTGGAGAGCCCCTTGAATCCTGCTATCCTGACTCCTCTGCCACCTCGCCTTATTGATGGCGACCCAGCCTACACAGTACGACGGCTCATCCGCTCTCGTCGCTGTGGGAGGGCCATCCAGTACCTGGTCGACTGGGAGGGTTATGGTCCAGAGGAGAAATCCTGGGTCCCCGCCAGCAGCTGGATCAGCCCTCCAGGAACCTCCCATCGACCGGGAACCTCAGCCCGAGCCCCTCTGTCGCTCCTCCCATCCCAGATGAGGAGGACCCACCATCGTCATCTGAGGACTCATCCGAGGACGAGGGGTCCCTCTGTCCACCCTGTTGAAGACGTGGACATCGCCGAATATGAAGAGTATTGAGAAGGCTCCTCTGGAGTCCTCCCCTCCCTGCACTTGTGACCTCATTTTGGGACGTTAAAGGACGTCCCTTGAAGGGGGAGTTCTGTCACAATCCATTCCGGTCTCCTGCCTGCTTTTCCCATTCACCTGCACCCAGTAACTTTCCACTCACCTGTCTGCCCCGTCTCCTCATCAGTCACTATGGTTTCTCTCACCTTCCACACCTGCTCCTCATCAGTAATCTAACCTGGATATTAAGCACCCACCTCCAGACACTCATTGCCAGATTGTTCTTCGCATCATGCAAGTCTTTCCAGCACCTCTGTTTGGACTGATCTCCCGTTGCCGACTCTCCCTGCCTTTGACCTGCTCGTCTGTCTCAGCCCTGGTAATCACCTCAGCCTTTCGTCCCCGACCACAAGTTCTGCCTGAGCATCTCTGGATTCTTTCTGCCTGTTTCCCTGCCCCTTTTCACCTGCCTCTGGATCTACTCAGCATTCCTTCACGCTTCCTGCTGGTATTCCGCTCGCCTGCAATCCTGAGCGTTACCACAGCTGTGAGTACCTGGCGCTTCACTCTGAACTGTGCTGTTCCCTGGTCCCGGTTCTGCTTCCCCGAACAGTGCTCCCCGCCACAGACTCCCCTCCAGAACTCTGGACTCATTCACTCCCCCTTATCTGCCATATTGTTTGCTGTGAGTTCTCTGATAAAGACCATCACAAATTATCTCCTGCTGTTGTGCTGCATTTGGGTCCTTTTCCATTTCATGGCTAATGATAATGTTAAGTCTCCATATAAAATAGAGAACATTCTCAATCTCTGTAGGCGCTGTTGCACAATTTCCACATGAGCATTTACCTAAAATATAGAATGTCAACATTTCAGCGAAATCTAAAGTTTATGACATTAAAAACCTGTCAGACACTGGACAAGATGGGGTGGATGAGCAGCTTTGCAACATTTCATTTTTCAAGATGGACACTACAAGTACAGATGTGCAGGGACAGTCGGAGGCTTTAGACGCTAGTGACCCCACCTAGATGGAACAGTGGAGACACCCTGGACCTGGTCATAAATTATGGCCTGTCCATTGGGGTGTCCTCTGTTGTTGACCTGGTTGTGTCTGACCACTACTGTGTTTTTTAATATCAACAGTTTTAACCAGCGGGAGACACCAGTGAGAACAGTACGGTAACGCTATCTAACTTTTGAAGTGTTTGCAAATTTTATTTTGTTCCTGCTGAATTTTACCCGCACCCTGTGATTGTATCATTGATAATCTTAACAGTAAACTGAAATCAACTTTGGACTCAGTAGCTCCACTTTTAACAAAGATCATAAAAACGAAACCTACATCGCCGTGGGAAAAAAAAGAAAAAAAACAATCACAAAAACATCAGTTAACAATTGGAAAAGGAAATGCAGGACTGCTGAGAGGATGGAGAAAAACAAAATGAATAGTGATTATGAGATTTTACATCAACAACTCAAAACTTACAATAACGCAGTCAAACAGGCACACATTTCCCACTTCTCACAACTTGTCTTAGACCATAAAAACATCCCCCGGTTCCTCTTCCCCACCTTTTGATATTTTAATAAGCACTAGTTTTAATAAAGTTTTAAAGATGCCTTCAGATGCTCTTTGCGAGAACTTTGCAGATCACTTCGGAACCAAAATTAAGGACATCAGATCCAGCCCTTATTCCAACAAGTTTTACCTGCTAACACACCTGAACTGTCGTCCTTGCCTGAAGAAACATTGGAGAGTTTTGCCCTGGTTGATGCAAGGACACTTGGTCGAGTTTTCTCCCAAGTAAACCCAACAACCTTCCTTTTAGACCCAATTCCCACATCACTCGTAAAATCATTTTTATGGATTCTTTGAAGAACAGTTTTAAACATTATGAATTGCTCTCTTCAGATGGGCGTCTTCCCCACCGCCCTCACTTTTAAAATGGCACTGGTGAGACCCCTCTTGAAGAAGAGCAATTTAGACCCCAACATTTTTGTAGTAACTACAGACCACACAGGCTTTTTATCTATACCAAAAGCCAGATCCAAAACCTATGGTGAGGTGGCACCTGTGGAACAGCCTGCTGGAGAACCTCGGGACTGCAGAGACCGTTGATGTTTTTAAGAGAAGGTTAAAGACACACCTTTTTAATCAGGCTTTTAACTGACCTTTCTAATTATGTTCTTATCAGGTCATATTTTATGTTGTTGCCTTCTGTATCTTTATTGACATAACTTTTAGG
>CAAKHG010018921.1:7184-20001 GCA_901007715.1 Dactylopterus volitans
TTACTGCCACATGTCACCACATATCCGCTTACTTATCTTGGTCTTTCTCCATCGCATGTTGTATGCTCTAATACAAAAGACAAAAATAAATAAAAATAACATGGGTGACAAATGATTGGATTTTCAACTGTTTAAATCTTCAGCAGGACACTGCAGAAAATGCTTACGAAGTTGAAACTGCGGCATGCTCAAGAAAGCAGACATGTGAAAACACAACTTGGCTTCAGAAAAAGTATAAAAACAAAAATTGGTCATTAGAAAAAAGACCACACCAAAAGGGGTAATTTAAGTGTGAATCCGGCATAATGGGCTCCACTTCAAGTGCTGTTTTCCAGGAGTCGAAATCCCCCCAGCGGGAGAATGTGAAAATCCGACCACAAACATGAAACTAAATAACAACCCTGTTTTTTATGTGGTTTACCTCAGGCATTGTACCTGGTTTAAAATACTGATTGATAAGACTGATAAAGAATTAAATGTGTTGTGTTCATGAACACATGCATTATTATTTCACTGTAGACTGATCTGCATTTTCTCACTGCTATTTGGATTGTATGGTATAATAACTAAGCTATATACCTTACAGTAAGCTGTTTAAGTCACCCTAATGAGCATCATCTTGTAAAATTCTTGACTGCTGATGAAAATTTACAGTAATTCACATGTCTGACTCACCTGCTTTCAGTATAGAAGAGTTGATGTTCTCACAAGAAGATATTTTACAACTCATTCAATGGAATGTTAATGAAAACCCAACAGCAAGTCCAGATGCCTTAGATTTACTACTTTTAGATTGTATTCATATCATCATGGTAAATTTTAGAGAGCTATACACAATTTGTAGAGTCATCTTAGGGTTTTGAACAAACAGAACATTAAGTTGTGAAGTGAATTCTGAGTGTTGTTCAGTACTGAAAACTATCCATATCAGCCATCTGCAAAATCATGTGAATTAAATATTTCAATGAAGTGAGTGATCAGAACACCTACCTTAGATCTTGAAGGCTGGTTCTCCCGTGTCGGTCTGTCAGCTTCCTTCCTGTCAGCCAGCTCCTCACAGACACTGTCGAGAACTGTGGGAGTTTCCTTTTGTGATTAGTTCAGTTTCCCCTTTCTGTTCATTGTCATTTTGTCTTAAATGCATGATCAGCTACTTTAACAACAGTGTGTATTGCCCATGCAATAAATCAACACATATACAAGTCATCAGTAATTAATCACCGCCTGAATAATAGTAGTGTTAGATTTCTTTTATGGAGTTATTCACCACAGATGAACCTCTATCTGATGCTCAGATTGTGAGATACGTCTCTAAAACAACAAACTTGCAGTATATGAGGGGGCAGAGTTTCACAGCTCTGTAGCAGTAAACTGTACAATTTAGCATAAATCCAGAACTTAACTACCAAAGCATGGGAAATTAGATTAGATTTCGATCTATGAAGAGGGAAGAATTTAAAATGTCTATCACTGATCTGACATCTACGTTGAAAAAAATCTCAAAATATAACACGAGATTTTCAGTGAATTGAACGATTTGTTATGAGCGAATGAGGGGAAAGCCTAAATAGATGGCGAAAGATGGAAGACAGAATAGCACAGTAAAAGAAAAACTTCAGAACCACTCAACACAGATTATTCCAGAGCCATTACATTGTCTACTCAACATTTGCACTGCATATGCAACACAATTAAAACATATGTTGCCTCCAAGTTTTCAGTTTAGATACAAAACTGTAAAAAAGGGAGTATTTGGAATGACTATTACTGATCTAATGTCATCTTATCTCTGGACGCGCCACCCATGGAGGAAGGCATCAGTGCTCAGTGCAATTCCCAATGGGTAGCAGGCAGGGGCAGAGCCTTACTGGTATACTGACCTCTGGCATGGAAGGAGCCCGATCTGGTGAGGGAAATGAAGTGGTACTGACTGGACAGAACTCGACATGCCCCCATGCTCATTGTCTGCTCTGGAACCAAACCTTTGCATCATGTTGTAGTTCTCCCAGCACAATAGAATAGAATGCCTTTTATTTTCACTATACACAGGTACAATGAGATTAAAAATGAGATGGTATGGTCTGCTCAGTCAGATCAGTGTGATGACAGTTGTGGTTTGATGGTACTAAGTCCTAAGGAAAAGAACAAAAACCACCTGACAAAGTCTCAGCTAATAGATGTAAAGGATATTTAATGTCATGCAAGAAGCATAAAGCAGCAGAAGACAATGGGGGAGGTTCTAAAATCTTCAGCTCTTCCACACAGTAGCTGTGTTCTTTGCTTAGTCCAATGATCGAGAAAATGGAGCATGTCCTCTCATCTCTTCCACTTATCCGATCCAGGTCTGGTGCAATGTGGATCAGACAGCAGGCCACATGGTTCCTCCTGCAGGTGGTGGGCCTTCTGGAGGATGGACCCGTGTCTGCCTCAGAATCGACCTGACTGGACCCAATGGGCGAAGGCCCAGCCAAGAGGCGCTTACCAACAGGCCCGGCTCTAGGTTGGAGCCAAAGTAAAATCCTCTGGGCAGGGCACACTGGTCCACCCCCATACACGTCTATATGGACCATTCACCGAAGACCAGTTTGCCATGGGAGACCCTACTAGGGGCTACTGCCCCCGACAACATAGTTCCTGGGATCATAAGGGCTCTCAAACCACAATAAGGTGATGGTCAATGATTTTTATGTGCTCTGAGTTTACAGTTTAGTGTTTCATTTTTTTAAAGTCAGTTCCTGACATGTAAACATTTTATTTCTTGCAAGCCCTTACTTCCTTCTAACACCTCAGTCTGAGCAAAGCTGATGATGTGTGACGATAAACTGGAGCATGACAAGTTCCTCATTTTAGCTGTTAATGTCAAGTGTGTTTCCTTCATTTGAAAAGTGACGATAAGACTGGAATTCACTCAATGAGCAAGATTCAGCTCTTAATTTTTATTTTGAAAGATTTCCAAGTCAGTACAGGTGGAAAACCTTAAAGAAAAACAGCACCTTAATAAAATGCAACCCAATACCACAGTTACATATAAAGTCAACTCAAAATGATTTTTAACAACTAGAAATTAATCATGAAAACAAAGCAGAAATTACTTACTTAACCTACTATAAATTAGAACATAAAGTAAAATACACACTATGTAAAGCACACAAAATAATACATTTTAAAGCTCTATTCATTCATGATTTACCCTTTTTTTTGTGTCCTGTCTGGCATCTAAGGCATACAGAACGGGAGGTCTGGGGCCCTGCAAAGGAGGAGTCTGAGATACTGCTCCTGTTGTATTATCTGCATTCCTTTATTATGAAAATAAAAAAAAAAAAAGGATTCCAGGCAGGACCTAGTGGGGTCGTGAGAGGGGTGAGGGGACAACAAAAACAACAACGGTAGACAGGAGCTCATGTAGGTCATCTATATTGTACCTCTGATAGTCCAGCCTTTATTGTGTGTATGTGTGTATAGATGTGTGTGAGCGCGTGCGTGAGCGCGTGAGTGCGTGCGTGAGTGGTGTGTGTCAGGTGTGTGTTTGTCATTGGGAAAGGTTTGTAGTTGAAGTGAGGGGGCGCAGCCGCACCACAGCCGCCCCCGATCGGCAGCCAGGAAAAGACCCCGACGGCCAGAGCACCCTGCAGCCCCCACAGAGCAGGCAGAACCCAAGGCTACAGACCCAGAGGCCGCCATGCGGTCCCGCCCAAGGAGAGCCAGCAGAGGGCCACCGAGGTCCCCCCACCCCCGGGCAGAGACAGGCACATAGCAGGACAAGAGGGAGCAGAATCCCAGCCCGGCCAGCGTTCTACACTCCCGAGCGCGAGCGCCGTCCCCCACCCCCCCCAACAAGGGGCCCGCCAACCCGGGGAGGCGAGAGCCCCTTTCAGACCCATATCCCGAGCGGGCCGAACGAGGCAAAGTGTGGGGGGCCATGGAGAGAGCCCCCCAAGCCAGGGAGTCGAGCCAACCAGCTGGTGGCCATGGTGGTCCCCAGGCCAACCAGATAAGGGCAGAGCATAGCCAGGCCCTGGCACCATTCGTGTGCTATAAACTGGTGCAGTCCCCGGCAACGGGCCCGCCAGACGCTAGGGACACCCGAGCCCTTATAATCTTCAGTAGCTTTGAACTCAAATACACATGAATCAAATTTATCAAATTACATGTTAGCTAAAACACTTTTTAAAATAGACATTTTTAACTGTACTTTTAACCCACATGATTGTTAATGTCACATTTCAACATGCGACAATCACATTACTTTTCGCATGCATCCCTTAACAACTCCTATGAAGCATACAGGAACACATGAATGAACAAAAGCTCAACAGCTCCTTCTCCTCAACAGAAGCACGCTTTCAGTCAGTCTTCTCTACATTGCCCTTTGTGCTTGTGTGTGATTACCAGACCATCTTCACCTGGTGCACTGAGTTGGCTGCTGGGAGACACACCCACCTACACCTGATGCACCCAGGCAGAGAGAGGGCAGCTCAACTCATCTCATCTCATCTCATCTCATCTCATCTCATCTCATCTCATCTCATCACAGGGCCACATGAAGGTCAGACAACCACTCACACTCGCACGCACACCTACGGGCAGTTTAGAGTAGCCAATTAACCTCAGCATACTTTTGGATGTGGGAGGAAGCCGGAGTACCCGGAGAGAACCCACGCAGACACGGGGAGAGCAGACGGCTCTACATAGAAAAGAAGAAGAGAATCGAACCTGCAATCTTCTTGCTACCACCGTACCACCATGTCGCCCTGCAGCTCAACAACTACCATTTAGATGTTGGTTTAGAAATGTATTTCCCACTTGCAGTACTTAATATCTTGATTTCATTGGCCATTGTCTAGATCTCTGACAGTTAATTATCTAGGTTCATACATACCATATGACAATGGATGTTTTTTTTGTTTTTGTTTTTTTGAAAACTTCCCCCATGAGCAAGGACCTGGCAACCATGGCAAGGAGAAACTCCCTTTTACAGAAAAAAAAAAAAAAATCAAGCAGAACTGGACAGACCCATCTACCTTGAATGATTGGGTTGAGAAAGGGAGGATGATAGAGGAAAAGAGAGAATAAAAAGGTGTGTAGGTGTGTAAAAAGGCTAAAAATTGTAATTATGATGATAATAATTGTAATAACAACAGCAAGAAAAATAGTAAAATAATGTTAATAATTACATAATAGTATGATAATGTTTCATTGAAAAAGAAATGCAGATGGGACCGGGATATGTCTGTGGAAATGTTTATTTGACATGCAAAGATGAGTTTCTATGCATGAGACCACTGTGTTCTGAAGTATGTTGATGTCAGTGAATGATCTGAGAGTCTATGTTCTCCTCTTCCCTGTCATGGTAATTATGACTTTCCTAAGTAACAAGGAGCGTAAGGGATTATAATTTCAAAATCTGAAAGAACAGTTACTTTATTAAGTGACGCTGCCCTGATATGGACTCGTGTCCATATCAGGGCAGATCGTTGGTTACTTATCAAAAAGTTGAAGGATGAGTAGAGTGTTGTTTTTCAACAGCTGGAAATGTTGTCATTTTTCTGAATTTACAATTTCAGCCATTGAAAACTTTGTGTGAGCAACAAAAAGCTTTCAGTCACAAAAAAATGAACATCTAATTTGCTGAAGTATCTGATACAGCAGCACAAGAATGATAAACTTGCACCTGCTAAACCTCAGAGACAGGATTTCAGAGCACGTCTGTGGAGAGACGTTATTAAGTAGGCTAGGGTTAGGGGAGAGGGAGGAGGAATGGTGTGGGAGTGAAAGACAGATCTCGCCACTATCTCAACACAGCTGAGGTGCCCTTCAGCAACACACTATAACGACACCTGCTCACTGCTCAAGTGTGTGTGTGTGTGTGTGTGTGTGTGTGTGCGTGACAAGAATTATGTATTGTTATCATTGACTAACTATGCTTAAATGTTCTCTATTATTATTATCCTTATCCTGTTGTGCAGTGAGGTTTCCTCTTTCTGTTGAGGCCTTGTTCTAATCACGTGATGAACCTGGTTTTGCTCAAGTGAGATTCCTCACATTCTTGTTGTCAGTGTAGTATTTTTTACTACTGAAGCACACTGACCACTCTCTCGAACTTGTGTAACCGCCCATTTTGTTGCTACCTTGTTTTCAATAAAAGCAGCAAGGAGGGGGAGCACAGGTTAAGAGAATTTTCCTGACAGTGTGCGCGGGCGTACGCGCATGTGTGTGTTCACTATGGATAGTCAAATGCAAAGAGATCTGTGCAGAAATTATTGAAGCACTATCTATTTTCTTGGGCTGCCACATCCCATTAACCCCTACTAGTCTGCCCATCCTCATGGTACAGCGGATGAACAGGAATAGCTTAATGTTAATACTTGATTTTAATATTATTAAATCCGAGCTTCAGTAATACTACCACCATTAATTACTATTAATATCATGATGTACCCTGACTTCGCAGCTTGGCTGTAAACTGGAGCAGAATTATTCCTGGTCACAATTACAGCAAGTTCTTTATTGATTATATTCAATTTAGAGAGCATACATTTACCAGAAATTTTTGAATGGATTTGAATGGATTGAATGGATTTATTTTGTATTGTTAACAAATTACTTTGGGAGAATCAACACCTAGGTTAAGACAATGTGTCACGTGGTTCTTTGCCTCTACATCACATTCTAATATTCTGCTACTGAAGATTAGTCTTTACTATCTTAATTTAATCTTCCATCTTCATCATGTCCTTTTTTGCTCTCCCTTATAAATATAATACACTGGCTCAAAAAAAGGTAACCATGTTGACGTTTACAGTTTGATGAACTAAATAAGTCCAACCAGCATGGTTTGTTATGTCCTTTGAGCTTACATAAATTCATTTTAAAATTCATTCATTTTAATTCAACAGTTTGGGCATTATTTTGAGTCAAATTACCTCATACAAGTTATTCTAATTTCTTTATGTTTCTTTGGTTCAAAAGAGAAATGTCTGTGCAAATTGTTACCTTTTTCTTAAATATTTGTAACTCATTTTACTTGTGTCAGAATAAATTAGCACTTCCAAGATTGTGATCAAAATGAAATTTGACCATTGTCAATGTATCAGAATAAAAATTGGAAATACTTTATTAATCCTGGAGGAAAGTGTATAATGTTCATACAATGCATGAACATATTATGCATGTCCAAATGGCTAATTCTATATATTTTTAGCACAGCAGTATATTTTCAAAGTCATTACTATAGCTCAAGGAATATCATAAGAACCAATTCAAAGGTGGTTTTCAGGAATTTTGGGTAACTGAGGTTGAGTGCATACATAAGCTCCATAAGCAATTCAGATGTCTAAGTTAAGCAAATGTGTGTGTACTCGAGGTTCTTGTGGTCTGTCAGAACCAACAGTTCCCCGTTGCCAATGTCGTAATTCTTCTTAGCGGGAGACAGCTGTTGAAAGAAGAAAGAAAGCGCAAGGTTGGAGCTTGTGGTCAGAGGTGGATCGCCGTGACAAAACAACTCCCACGCCAACATCGGAGGCGTCCACCTCAACAACAAACTGGTGGTCAGGGTCTGGAACCTGGAGGCCTTGTCGGCTGCAGGGGTCCAGCGGAAGGGTATCTTGGAAGATCTGAGGGCTGTGAGTGGAGCGGCAATGGTGCTGTAGTTACAGATGAACCGGCGGTAGAAATTGGCGAACCCCAGGAAGCGTTGTAGGTTATTACGGGAGTCAGGGACGGGCCAAGGGGGTAACCGCCGAAACCTTGGACGGGTCCATCTTCAGGCCACCTGGAGACACAATGAAACCCAGAAAGGAGACAGACAAAACATGGAACTCACACTTTTCGGCTTTTACGAACAGGGAGTTCTCCAGAAGACGCTGGAGGACCGCTTGCACGTGCTCCTCATGGGTCTTGGAGAAGATCAATATGCCGTTGAGATAAACAAACACAAAGCGGTTGAGCATGTCCCGGAGCACGTCATTGACGAGAGCCTGGAATACAGCTGGGGAGTTGGTGAGTCCAAAAGGCATTAGTAGGGCGTTTTGAAGGCAGTCTTCCATTCATCACCCACCCGGATGCAGACGAGGTGGTAGGCGTTGCGCAGATCCAGCTTGGTGAACACCTTGGTCCCCTGAAGTCGCTCAAAGGCTGAAGAGATGAGGGGGAGCGGATACCGGTTCTTCACCGTTATGTCATTGAGGTCCCGATAAGAGTCTTGTCCTTCTTCTCCGCGAAGAAGAAGCCCGCCCCCGCAGGTGAAGAAGAAGGGCGAATGATACCAGCGGCTAGAGTCATTAATGTAGGTGTCCATTGCTTCCCTCTCAGAGGGAGTAGAGACGTCCCTTAGGTGGAGAGGTGCTGGGCTGCAGGTCGATGGCACAGTTGTAAGGGTGATGAGGGGGTAGGGATGTAGCCTTCGCCTTGCTGAAGACCTCCCGGAAGTTGTGGTACTCGGGGGGAACCCTGGACAGGGTAGGAGCGTCCCCGGAGGGTACAGAATGCTGGGGCGGGCCGGCATGCTTCAGGCAGGTCTGGTGACAGGAGGCGCTCCATCCCAGGATGGTCACCGTGGCCCAGTCTATGTGGGGGTTATGTCAGCGAAGCAAGGGGTACCCCAGAATGAGGGAAGTGCGAGGGGAGGACAAGAAGTGAAATTGAATTGTCTCATGGTGGTTGCCTGACAGCAGCATGTGAACAGGTGCAGTCTGGTGGGTGACGGTCCCCAGGAAGGGGTACTTGTTCAATCCCCAGCTGATCTGCCAACCCCCGATCGATTATGCTGACATTGGCTCCTGAATCGATTATGGTGGCCAGGGTGTGTGCGCTGTCCACCAACAAGAGCTGGAAGTGGAATACAAGTCTGGACGAGGAAGCGGGGCCTTGGGTCCGGTTCTGCAGTATGCCCCTCTTTACTGCTGAGCCTTCCCTTTTACCAGACAGCCAAAGAGATGAAGTGCCCAGCCTGGCCGTAGTAGAGGCAGAGGTTTCCTCAACGCCGCCGCTCGTGTTCCTGCGGGGTCAGGCTGGTGCGCCCTACCTGCATGGGCTCGGCTCTGCTCATAGTCGATTTGGGAGGAGGGTCGAAGGTGGTCAGAGGTCCGCGCTGGCGAGTTGGAAGTCAATGCTCTGCCCCCTCCCGGCAAAGCTCTGTCCTCCTTCAGAGGAGACCAATTCATCCTTAATGTATGGCGCCAAACCGAGGAGGAAAGCGTAGCAGAGTTCAGCTTACGGTTTGAGCAGCAGTCCTGATGCGGCGATTGTAATAGGCGGGGAAAGTCGAAGATGCTGAGGCGCCAGTGGGGAGCAGGCAGCGGAGAGACTGGGGGCAGGCAGAGGGGTCAGAACCGGGAAGGCAGTCCGAGGAGGTGAAGATGCTGACGGAGAACAGGCAGCGAAGAAACCAGGGACGGGCGAGGGAGTCAGAAGCGAGGAAGCAGTCCAGAGGCGAAGATGTGCAGGCAGAACTCGTAGTCGGGGGCGAAGGGCAGGTCGGAAATCCAAGGAGCAGGCCGAGCAGGCTGGTCGGGAACAGGCAGGGTCGTAAACAGGCAGGCAGGCAGAAAAACGCTGGAAAGACTTGTATAATACAGAGGAACAATCTGGCAATGCGCTGTGGTGCAGGGCAGGCTTAAACAGAGCACAGAGTAGTTAGCGTATGACAGGTGCAATGAGTTCGGGGCAGAGCACAGACAGAGACAGAGTGTGACAAGTATATTTAATATTAGTGCATGATTGCAGAAGAAATAGAAATTAAATATCACTTATCTTGCTTTTGTCATAGCAGCAGACCTTACTACTTTCTGTTGTAATAAATGATGCATTCGCACAGCTCTGACATTCATATAACTATACGGAAAAGAAAACTAGAAAAAAATCCACAAATCAATATTGATGTCCAAGAATAATTAAAAAAGATATATTAGTTATTTCACAGTCTTGCAGGCACTAACATTCAAACCAGTAAGTGTAATTACTTGCATATCCTTCCTTTAGTGCTTAAATCTGTGTTTGTATCAATCTTATATCTCTATGCATAGATTTCAAATATCAGCAATTCCCCCTACAGATAATTGAAAGAAGACGAATATTGAATATTCAGGTGCAATTCAAGACTCCACAGTCAAATGAAATATGAAAACATGTTCAAAAAACAAATTTAATGTTACAAATCAACTAAATTCCGATTGAGGTCCATGTGATCTTCAAGAAACCATGAAGACATTGTCCAAGAGAAATGACTTGTCAGTAGGCAATGCTTTTTGTATATTTTGATCCCTTATCTGGAACATAACCTGCCCTGGAGCAGGTTAGATCTGTAGCCTAATTTACCATGGCAACATATTTGCTGATAAATTGAACCAACTTTGTGGTACTGAAAACCCAGCGTCAATTGTGAAGTTACCGCGCTAACCAAATAAGTCCCAGGTCTATGGGCCCCTCTCTGGATTGCTGCTGTTTTTTCAATATGAGCTGGTGGAGACATGGCATCTTGTTGCATCAGCTTTGATGGTCTTCTTACATTGTCATTGTCTCATGTGGAAAGTGTGTGAAATGGCAAGAATGCTGATTGCAACAGTGGCTAAGTGTGATCAACAATGATCGCGCACAGTCATTGTCCTTCGCAGAATCCAACCAAGTCAGAGATCGAGTGGGTGCACTTTAGCTGTTGATAATTCTCAACAAGTATATAGCACACCTCCATGGCTCAGGGACACTTCCTTTATACTGTTCGATGTATGAGAGGTGGATAGTGCCAAATACTTAGTCCCAAATTGTACTTGTTCAGTAAGAATCACATTCTGCTTTGTGGATATAGATGACTTTTAGTTAAAAAACAAACAAACAAACAAAAAAACAAAAAAAACCTGAGTGCATTGCTTAGGACTACTCACCTCCTGTGGGAATCATTGAGCCTGCAAAAAAAACTTGAGTGGAGGAAGCTTGGAAAGTTCTTAATTTCTCTCACTGGGCAGCTGCAGCAGGCAAAGAATAGAATAGAATAGAATAGAATAGGATGCCTTTTATTGTCACTATACACAGGTACAATGAGATTAAAAACAGCTTCAGTTTCAGTGCAAAACACAGTGTAAAAACTATACAAGAAAATGTAAAATAGAAAATAGTGCAAATAGTGCAAAAAAAGAGGGTGTGGGTGTGAGGAGGTTAAGGTGCACAGTCAAGTCAAGTAGCTTTCAGCACATTTTGAAGGGGGTAATCACTTCATAAGAAAAGAGAGAATGATCCTGGGTGTGAGAGTCAGTGAAAGAAATGTCCTAACCCTAAACCTCACCCTGTGGCTAGATGTACAGGATTGATATTCCTAAACACCTTTTGGTGATATATCTTAGCCTCCTCCCACATCCCTGCAGAGCATGTTGGCTCTTGTACCAGTGTAACGCCTGCTGAACAGTAGACCACTCTCTGGCCTGAAGTAGGAGGCAGTTGTGCCCACTCAGTTTTAGATTCTCAAATAATAGTACTTAGAAATTCACTTTATAATAAACATTCAAACCAGCAGTGTCATTTGTACTTGTGAGTTAAATATATAAATGTATACACATATGAATGTCTGTTCTCGAAGCTATAATTCAACTCAAAACTCAGATCAAATTCTGTTCATTATTTTATCAGTGCTGTCTATTCATGGCCCAAAACCAGCGCACAAAAGGAAAAGGCAGGACTGCTTGATAATATGCTGTTTATGTACACATGGTCACATTGTTGAGCACCAAAACTGTTGAAAAGCTGAATTATGACAGGCTGATTCAAGGATTCAAGAAAGTCTGGCTTGCCACTGGCAATATCTTTTTGCATAATCACCAAGTAGTGTAGCTTTTTCATGTGTATAAGTGTAAGTACATGTGTGTAAAAATGCTCCACTAAACTCGACTGTCACATTGCACAGAATGCACTGGGGTTACCCCGGTACCCATTACACACACGCTCCTTCTCCAGTCACTCTACATGTTATTCACTTGTACGGTAGAGGAATGGCCATTGGTGCTTGCTTGTGGAACAACACACTTCCCCAAATAGCTCCTGATTTGCTTGCTTCTATCATTTCGATACCCCACATGCAAACTGATTCAAAAACCCACACCATCAGTGGCAGATGAACTTCTTTCTCCAGTCTTTGCCCCATTCAGATGTCCCATTTGGATTCATTCCCCTTCAGGTTTTCTTCACTGTTCATCACTTGTGTAAATTTCACATTCCACTTGGAGTGAAATGGTGCACACAAATGTCATGGCTTGGTATGGACCTCGGTTTTGGGGCCACCGTTCAGTACAACACAGAAAAAAACCCAAAGAAGACTCCCAAATACACAGTTTTTGTTTTCCTTTCATTTATTTTGGACAGTTGTGTAAGTTACAGATTGTTCCACTTAGTGTTGTTTAGACCTACACGAGGTAGCTGGTACAGCCTGTAGTATGTGTAACAGTAGATAGTGAACAAAACATACACACTCACATAGGATAAGTCATGTTTTCAAAAGGCAATAGCTCACAATCAGCTAAAAAAAGATCTGTCATGTTATGGAAGTAAAAAATGAATCGATTCATAAAAAATTAAAAATTGTACAGTAGTATGGGTTCCATTTGTTTCACATACAGTAGGAAAAATTTAAACATTCAATGCTAAAAATTATCTCACATACTGTAACTCAGTCGCCAGTCGTATATGTCAGTAAATGCAGGAACTACTGCATGAATGGGACATTGTAACGAGCCTCTCACTTGAAGCAAGGTTCACATGCAGGGCTCTGCTCCTGTGTGTCGGCACATAGCTGTGTAAATGTGAATGCAAATAACCTCTGTAATGTCTATGGTCC